>CM053507.1:93248801-93475369 GCA_028627145.1 Eidolon dupreanum
AATATTTTGTGCCAAGCCCTTCTGTCCTACATAGTTTCTTTTGAGAAATCAGCATACATTCTTATGGGTAATCCCTTACAGGTAACTAACTGCTTTTCTCTTGCTGCTTTTAAGATTCTCTCTTTGTATTTAACCTTTGGTATTTTAATTATGATGTGTCTTGTTGTGGACCTCTTTGGGTTTCTGGTCTTTTGGGACTCTGAGCTTCCTGGAGTTTTATGTCCATTTCCTTCACCAGGTTAGGGAAGTTTTCCATCATTATTTCTTCAAATAGCTCTTCATCCTCTTGTTTTCATCAGGTACCTCTATGACATGGATATTTTTGCCTTTAATAGTGTCCTATAGGCTCCTTAAATTATTTTTATAGTCATGGCTTTTTTTTCTTGCCATTCTGATTGAGTGTCCTTGGCTTTCCCATCCTCTATATAGGTCATTTGATCCTCTTCTTTATTCACTTTGTTTATTCCATTCAATATACTTCTCACTTCAGATAATGTGTTCTTCATTTCTGACTGGTTCCCTTTTATAATTTCCATTTTTATTTTTTTTATCTCATTGTTAAAGTTCTCATTGAATCCATTTACACTTCCCATAAGTCCATTGAGCATCTTTATAACCAGTGTTTTGAACTCTGCATCTGTTAGATTGCCTGACTACATTATCTCTGGATCTCTGTTCTGTTCTGTCATATGGTTTCTGCTTCTGTGTCTTCCCATTTTGGCTGCCTTTCTGTGTCTGTTTCTATGTACTAAGCAAAGCTCCTAAGTCTCCTGGTCTTATTTGTACAACTTTGCGAAGTACGTGTCCAGTGGCACAGTCCTAAGAGGGGTTCAGCTGCAGGCCAAATTTAGCCCCAGCCTGTGCTTCTCTGTACCCACCTGTTAAGATTCAGCAAGCAATCCACAGATGCTGTGCTTATAGTTGCCTCAAAAGGCCACACCAGAAACCGAGGCCATCTGCCTCCTGTCTAAGTCTAGGTGCTGCTCAGCAAAGAACACCTGACTCACCGAGAATAGACATGGATGTAGCTTAGTTGTGGCTGTAAGGTGGGGGAGGCAGAGTTTCAGGGAATCCTTTGGGTAGAGCAACCTCTGTTATCCAGTTAGGTGACACCTCAGCTATGGCTTTGCTGCATCAGCACACTGGGAGGGTTGTGGACTCAAAAGAGGAACAATGGATACTGCCAGCACTTCTGCCAGGGTGAGATCCTCGCTTCTGGCCCTTACTCTGAAAACTCAGTGTCCCCCTGTATGTAAGTCCCTGGTGCCACCTGCACAGCCAACCTGCACCGGTGCTCAGAGCAAGCAGGTCCATTACCATGAAAGTCCACTTGCAAACATGGACCCTTTAAGAGGCATTTGGAGCTGCCAGCTGCCGCTGCCATAGTCTGTGTCCCACTCAGCCACTTGAGACCAGGCAGCTTCACATCCTTGCCCTGTCTTACCCCCTCCCGTTGCAGGGTGATTTCTTAGTTCTCTTCCTGGTTGTAGGGCTTGTTCATCTAGATCCCAGACAACTTTCCTTGCTGTTTGCTCTGTGTTTCTGTCACAACTTTGATTTGGTTGCAAGAGGGATGAACAAAGCCTTTATCATCTATGCCATTTTTTCCTCCCCCTATCATCCCTCAATTGCATTTTCTCTTGTGCTTGATCTAATCTCATGTTGTTTTAGAAGCTTAGTGCAGCCTAAGTGTACAGTGTTTATAAAGTCTACAACAGTAGTGTACAGTAGTTACTGTACCTTTTCTATGTATTGATATATTTAAACACACAAATACCATTGTTTTATAATTGCCTACAGTATTCAGCACAATAACATGCTATAGAGGCTTGTAGCCTAGGAGCAATAGGCTATACTATACAGCCTAGGTGTGTGTGTATTAAGCTATACTATCTATGTTTGTGTAAGTGTACTCAATGATGTTCACACTACGGAATTGCCTAAATGTTCTTCTCAGAATGTATCCCCATTATTAAGCAGTGCATGACTGTACGTATCCATAACACTATCACAACAATCAAGACAATGAATGTATTTATTACCCCCAAAAGATCCCTCATCTTCATAACTCTGTTTTGCCTGTTTTCTTTCACTCAGCATAATTGTTTCAAGATTCATCTTATAGTTCATTATTTTTTATTGCTGAGTAGTATTTCATTGTATTTACTAAAATTTGTTTCTTTTCCATTTTTTCCATTTTTCAAATTTTAATTAGTTTCAAGTATACAGAATATTGGTTAGACATCTATATAGTTCGTAAAATGGTCCCCCTCAATTGCTCCTTCCCTCCCCTAAGCCTCCACCTAGCCATCGTATTCATTCTAATTGCATTCCCTAAGCTGTGCTCCCCATCCCTGTGTTCATCCATGAGCTACTAATTTGTACTTCTTTAACTCTTCACCCCATTCTCTCAGCTCCTCAAACTCCCTTCCCCTCTGTCCATCACCAAACTGTCCAGTATATTTGTGAGTCTGTTTTTGATTAGTTTGTTCTTTTTATTCCTTAGATTCCACATATAAGTGAAATCATATAGTGTTTATATTTCTCTATCTGACTTAAATACCTTCTAGGTCCATCAAAGCAATATGTTTTTCCATCCCCTTCTTTTTAGTCTCTTTCTTTTAATCTGAAGTGAGTCTCTTATAGACAATATGTAGGGGTTTTGTTTTCCTTTCCATTCATCCACTCTTTTACTTGGAGCACTTCATTCTTTTCCATTTAAGGTACTTACTCATAGGAATGAAGTTGTTACCATTCTTTATTCCTGTTTTTGATACATGTTTTTTCTTATTAAAGAAGTCCCTCCAACATTTCCTGTAATATGGGCTTGATGATGATAAATTCCTTCAGCTTGTTTTTGTCTGGAAAGCTCTTTATCTTTCCTTAACTTTAAATGATAGTTTTGCTGGATAAATTATTCTTGGTTGTAGATCCTGGGTCTTCATCCTGTTGAATATTTTTTGCCAAGCCCTTCTGTCCTGCATAATTTCTTTTGAGAAATCAGCTACCAGTCTTATGGGTTTTCCCTTGTAAGTAACTATTTGTTTTTCTCGTGCTGCTTTTAACATTCTCTCTTTGTATTTAACCTTTGGCATTTTAATTATGATGTGTCTTGGTATGGGCCTCTTTGGATCCCTGACTTTTGGAATTCTCTGAGTTTCCTGGGGTTGTATGTCCATTTTTTTTTATCAGGTTAGGGAAGTTTTCCATCATTAATTTTCAAACAGCTGTTCAACATCTTGATTTTCTTCAGTTATGCCAATCAGACAGATATTTGGACCCTTAATAGTGTCCCATATACTCCTTAAATTATTTTTATAATCTTGACATCTTATCTCTTGCCATTTTGATTGAGTGTCCTTGGCTTTCCCATCCTCTAGATAGAGCATTTGATCCTTTTCTTTATTCACTCTGTTTATTCCTTTGTTTATTCCATTTAATTTACTTCTCATCTCAGATAATATGTTCTTCATTTCAGACTGGTTCTCTTTTATAATTTCCATTTCCATTTTTGTGTTTTTTTTATCTCTTTGTTGAAGTTCTTACTAAATTTAACCAAAAGTTCATTGAGCATGTTTATAATCAGTGTTTTGAACTCTGCATCTGTTAGATTGCTTGACTCCATTATCTCTGGATCTCTGTTCCGTTCTGTCATATGGTTTCTGCTTCTCTGTCTTCCCATTTTGGCTGCCTTTCCGTGTCTGTTTCTATGTACTGAGCAAAGCTCCTAAGTCTCCCGGTCTTAGTAGTGTGGATTTGCGAAGTACGTGTCCAGTGGCACAGTCCTGAGAGGGGCTGAGCTACAGGCCGAATTTAGCTCAAGCCTCTGCCCCTCTGGGGCTATCTGTTAAGATTCAGCAAGCAATTCACAGATGCTGTGCTTATAGTTGCCTCAATAGGCCACGCCAGAAACCGAGGACAGCTGCCCCCAGTTGAGTTTAGGCGCTACTCAGCAAGGAGCACCTGACTTACTGAGGATAAACTTGGGCATGGGTTGGGTGAGACTGCGAGTTGAGGAAGGCGGGTTTTCAGGGAATCCTTGGGCGGAGTGACTTCTGTTATCCAGTCTGAAGACCTCACCGCAATGGAGGCGCTGTGTCCTAGCACTGGGAGGGGGTAGAGCTCAACAGGGAACAAGGGATATCACCAGCACTTCTGCTGAGGAGAGATCCTCATCTCTGGCCCTCGCTCTGACAACTCAGTGTCCCCCTGGAAGTCTCTGGTGCCCCCTGTGTGCAGCCAAATCGGCACTGGTGCTCAGAGCAAGCAGGTTCGTTACTGCGAAAATCCGCTCGTGGACGCAGCTCCTTTAAGAGGCTTCTGCGCTGCCACTGCCGCAGCTTCTGTCTCACTCAGCCACAGGAGACCAGGTTGCCCCGCATCCTCACCTTATCCTACCTTCTGCCATTGCAGAGTGCTTTCTTGAATTTCTCCCTATTTGTATAGCTTGTTCATCAAGATCCCAGGTGATTTTTCCTTGCTGCTGCTCCTTGTTTCCATCACAACTTTGATTTGGTTGTCAGAGGGATGAAGAGAGCCTCTATTATCTATGCCATTTTTGTTGTCCCTTTTATTTTTTTTTCAATTTTATTAAAAAAATTTTCCAGCTGTATCGAGAAATAATTGACATATAACATTGTGTAAATTGAAGGTGTAAATCATGATGGTTTGATATATTGTATTTATTGTAAAATGTTTACCACAGTAAGGTTAGTTGACATGTGTATCACCTCACACAGTTACAATTTTATGTGTGTGTTAAAAATGCTTAAGACCTATTAGCTACTTTCAAGGATTTTTATGGTATTAGGTCTTATGTTTAAGTCTCTAATCCATTTTGAGTTAATTTTTGTGATAGGGTCAATTTTCATTCTTTGGCATATGAATATCCAGTTTTCCTAACACCATTTATTGAAAAGACCATCTGCATTGAGTATTCCTGGTTCTCTTGTCAAATATTAGCAGAGTGTATATATATGCATTTATTTCTGTGTTCTTGATTCTGTTCCATCAATCTGTGTGCCAGTACATACTATTTTGATTTCTATAGCTTTGTAATATAGTTTGAAATCAGGAAGTGTGATGCTTGCCACTTTTTTCTTCTTTCTTAGCTTTGTATATTCAGAGTCTTTTGTGGTTTCATGTGAATTTTAGGATTTTTTTCTTTTTCTATAAAAAATGTCATCAGAATTTTGTCGATACTGGAGGCTGGGCTCCAAAACTGCCTGAGTTTTCTGATCAGGCTTTCTGGGCTGTTGGGATCTAAGGCTATGCTTAGCAGTTGGGTGGGGCTGTGAATTTGTTTTCCTGCTCTGGTGGGGTGGTAAAATGGGCTCCATAGCCAGCGCTGTTGCCTTAGGACCCAAATCAGGCATAACTAGCAATGGAGCTCCCTGTCCAGATGGGGCCACTGGCTCAGATCTGCAAATGGGCAGATCTATTGGCAGGGATCCCACAGATATGATTGCAAGCAGGGATGTATTCTGCCAAAATTTGAAAGCTGGTTGCTCTAAGCTCTGCTCCTCTTCTCCATCTCTATCAGATTCTCAGTGGTTGAGCTCTGAAGATTCCCCTAGTGATCCCTATGAGGTGAAACCTCAGTTGGTGTCCTGGAAAGCGTCCTGTAATCTTGGGGGAGCTCGTTGTGCACCTGGGGTTCTATTTTTCCCACTGGAGAAATGTAGCCCAGGGGCATGCTTGGTTGGCCTGGGGGAGGGGTGACATGGTTTTTCTGTTTTTGGCTATTAGAAATTAACTGCTGTGAACATTTGTGTATAAATCTTTGTGTAGACATATTAATTTCTCTTTGGTGACTACCAAGGAGTGGAATGGTTGGGTCATAGAGTAGGTGTATGTCTAACTTTTTAAGAATCTGTCAAACATATTTTATTTTCCAAATTGGTTGTACCATTTTGCATTCCCACTATTAGTGTAGGATGGTTCCATTTTTTTTTCCACATCCTCACCAAATATTTGGTATGGTCAATTTTTAAAATTTTAACCATTCAAATGGGTAAATAGTATCTCATTGTGGGTTTAATCTACATTTCCCTAATGACTATTGATGTTGGGCATTTTTTACTTTATTTGCCATCTGTAAATTTTCCTTAGATAAATGTCTCAAAGTTTGATGGTTTTCCAAAAACTTACCCATATAAAAAATTGGCCTGCTGGTCTCATTTTGAGTTGAAGAGTTATTTATATTGTCTATATAACAATCCTTTAGCAAATATTGAATATTTTCCCCAGTCTGTGGGTTGCCTTTTCATGTTTAAAATTATATTTTTTGAAAAGGAAAATCTTTAAATTTTGATAAAGTCTAATGGGTTGATATTTTTAATAGTTCATTCTTTTTTGTAGTATATTCAAGAAATCTTTGCTGTACCCAAGGCCACTAAGATATTCTCCTATGTTTTCTTCTAGAAATGTTACTGTTTTAGCTCTTACATTGAGGGCTATGATCCATTTTGATTTAATTTTTGTATGGTTTGAGGTTTATTTTCACATATGATTATACAGTTCCAGTACCAGTTGCTGAAATGATTGACCTTTCCCCATTTAACTACTTTGGCTCTTTTGTCAAAAATCAGTTGACCAAATATGTATGTGTTCATTTCTGGATTCTATTCTATTCTATTGATTTGTTTATATCTCAATACTACACTATCTTGATTACTATAGCTTTACACGCAGTCTTGAAAATAGGTATGTAAGTCTTTCAGCTTTGTTGCTTTTCAATGTTGTTTTCTTTGAGTAGAGATGCTTTGGAGTTCTGTGGCTTTTGTGTATAAATTCTACCTATACTGTACCATTTCAATTTTTAGTTCTCTAAAATGGAGTGAGAACTTAAAAGCACTTGTAAAAACATCTGAATGCATAAAGCTTTTAGGTTTTTATAATTTCTTCCTCTGATCTTTGATCATTTTCTTGTCTATACCTTACTCGACAGCAGTTTTTTATTTTACTCTTTTAAACAATTCACTTTTGAGCCTTTTCAAAGCACTCAACATTGTTTTCCAAGGCTATGTTCTCTTTTTACACTTGATTTCAAAGTTTCATGTAATAGATAATTATATTACATAATTACAATAATATATGTTGCATAAACTGTTTGAAAACAAACAGAACTCAAACCAGTGGGAATGGAAGTGCACGCACCAGAAAGGGAATGAAAGCAAGTCAGCAGAATAATAAAGCTTTTCTTGTACTTTTTCATTTATCTTTGAAAGTAAAGAAAATATTTTTTGCACCTCAAACAAGATTCTTCCAAATTTAGATAATCTAATATGCAGAATTGAGAAGATACGGACTTTTAAAATGTACTATATCGAAGCTAACTCCCAGTTTGGTCATCAAATGGATGTTGGTCCTTGTGTCAGATAGTATCTGAATTAGCAAGAGTAATGGTTTCCAAACTGATAATCTGATAATCAAAATCTTAGAAGTACATATTATATGATTACATTTATATGACTTCCTGGAAAAGGCCAACACTATAGGGAGAGAAAACAGATGAGTGGTTGCCAGGAGTTGAGGAAGGGTATAGTGCTATATAGTGCTGTCATTGTAGGTACACAAAATTCTATATAATTGTCAAAACCCATAGAATAGTACACAAAGACTGAAGCTTTACACAGATTTAATGCCCCTTTCCCGCCCCCAAATCGTAACTGAGATGTCAAGGGATCTAAAAATGGAATGTGGGCTATGATAAATGAATCTAACTGTATTACAAATGTTTGGCATAAAGTCACTAAAGGGGAGATGACCTAAGTCAGGGATCCCCAACATCCAGACCACAGACCGGTACTGGTCTATGGTCTTTTAGGAACTGGGCTGCACAGTAGGAGGTAAGTGGCAAACTGGTGAAGCTTCATCTGTATTTGCAGCCGCTTCCCAGCACTAGCATCATTGCTTCAGCTCCATCTCAGATTATCAGGTGTTAGATTCTCATAGGAGTACTGGTTCCTCATGTCAAAAAGGTTGGGGACTACTGACCTAAGTAACTTTGGGAAACTGTTCTGACTGTATAGTATGTCTTAGTCCATTTGAGCTGCTATAACAATATAATAGATTGGGTGGCTTATAAACAGAAATTTATTTCCAGGTCTGGAGACTGGGAAATCCAAGATTAAGACACCAGCAGATTCAGTGGTGAAAGATACCTTCCTCATTCATTGACGGCCATCTTCTTTCTCACTGTGTACTCAAATGGTGGAAGTGGCGAGGGAGCTCTCTGGTGTCTCTTAAGCAGAACAGAGTAGTACTCATTGAGTTAGAAACAGGGAGAGATGTTCTTGCACAAGGCAAGGGCTAGTTGTGAGGACTCTTTTATCTCTTGGTAAGTGTTCCAGGCCAAGGCTGCGTTCATGAAAGACTTCATGTAAGAGACTTTCCCAGCACAAGACGATTAAGGTGAAAGGAGGTCATAAGCGTCAGGCCCTATTCTGATGAGACTGGTGTCTTTTTAAGAAGAGGAAGAGACACCAGAGAGTTCTCATTTCCTCCCTGTAATGTGAGAACACAGTGAGAAGGTGTTTATCTACAAGCCAGAAAGAGCTCTCACCAGAAACTGTATCAGCTGGCACCTTGATCTGTGACTTCCAGCCCTCGGAACTGAGGGAAATAGATTTCTGTTATTTAAGCCACTGCGTCTATGGTATTTTATTATGGCAACCTAAGCAGACTAATACAGGCACCAAAACACTTTTTCCCTCCAGTCTCCTACCCTTGGCAGAATCCTCTCATAGTTCATGGTTTTTGGAATAGGGTGGTTGGTACCTAATGTGACAGCAGTTACTTATTTTGAACAATGGTTTGATGGTTTTGGGGGATCAAATTTCAGTCACTTTTTTCCAAGGGAGGAAAGCAAGGGAGCTATATCAGGAACTGACATGGGCTTAGGAATGCTTGTGACCCAAGCTTCTGCTACCAGAGACAGTGCTAGACTAGCTGGTGAATGCCCTCCAAGTTAATTGCATCAGAAACAGGTTTAATTTGCTTTTACTTATATAACCTTAAGATCCACCTTTGTTTTGCTGAAAGAAATAAAGTTTAGTAACATCAGTATCTAAACTATGTTTTTCTAGACAGGCCAGAAATGACAGGTTCCTTGGGTTTTATATCATGACATACAAATCTTATGTTCTCATTTTTTCCTCAGCTCTCAAAGTTAGGTTATCCTATATGCAATATTTACAAATTTGTCATGCTGTGTCATAACTTGAGATAGGAAATTCAAGAGGAAGAGATCTGGGACATGTGCTAGGCACTTTTCATTTGTCATCTCATTTATTTCTAAGTACAGAAGTAATTGCACAGAAATTTCATTTCTCTAATGTAGATTTTTTTCTCTGATTCAAGCTGGGTTTGCCCAGATAACAGCACTGTGACTCACTTGCCTCTTTCTGCCTTTACCCTCTGTATGCCTGCTCCTTTAATTATTAAGCCTCAGGACATAAGATTAACTGAGCCTCAGGCCCATAATCATGAGGACAATAGTTTCAGTTGGACTTTAGATTAAGGATAACATCCTGGTTTGAATGTGTTTGAACCCTAGGCCCATCAAGGCAGAACAACATACCCACTGACCACGGGACCAGATATGGTGGCCTGTGGCTCATTCTGAAATCAAACACAATGGTCAATTACTTCATCCCCCTCTAACTATCCAATCAGTAGCACCCACGACCCCAACTCCTACTTTCCATAATTACTGATTTTCCCCTATGTAATCTGTATTCCCGAGACACTGGGGAGCCAGGCTTTTGAGCGATAGCTTCCCTGTGTCTCTGGGACTTACAATTCTCTAACATGCTTTCTTTTCTGCAAAACCGCACGTAACTCTTCATTGGCTTAGAGGTGCGCAAACAGACAGACCCCTTTTTCGTCTGGTAACACAGGCAGTGTTGCCCCTAATTTAGTTGAGAAAATTAACTCAGAGAAGTAATTTGCCTAAGATGACACTGCTAGTAAGAGGCAAAGCTGTGGATCAGACCCAGGCAGGGTAGGATCCAAAAGTGCATATTCTTTGTACAGTAGCATTCTGCACTGTGAGTGTGTAGTTACTTTGTAGTTAGAGAACTTTTAAAAATCTAGTAGTGATGGACAGGCTTCTTTGTTCCCAGCCACTCTTGTTTGTGGGTATAATGACTGTAAAACATATTTAAGAGTACTCAAATTCTTCAGTATTATGACTGCCTGTGTGAATGGAGGTTAATAAAGATCATTAATGTAGTCCAAAACCATGACCTAGAAGTCAGCATGTCCTGTTTAAGTATTTGCCACTTTGCCAGACAGCCAAACTGTGAAAGGTAAGTGGCTGGGAGTATATCTACTGGGAGATAGAAATTAATCAGAGCAAAAGTCTATCATATGGGGCTCTTTATCATCAGTACAGAGCAATAGAAGCCACTTTTCATGATTACAAAAGGCCCTGGAAGACTGAATATCCTTGAGGAATAATAGAATGAAATTGTTACTCCAGAAGACACTGTCCTATGTAGAACCTCCTTTTACTTAATTCATGAGTCTGATCACCCATGCCTGTAGTCATCTAAATAAACACGTAGATCCACTGTGGTCAATAAATGTAAAAATAATTAATATTAGTTGTAATTCATACTAATTATTTTTCCTCAACCTTGAAATAATAGTCTGGGGTCAGGTCTACTTTTAGAGCCTGTGTTTTGCTTGGATAAATTCGGTTAACCTCACTGTGCTCTGAGCTGAGTGGTCCTTTTCTGCTTCCTGAGCAAGAGCTTGTCTGTCTTCTAAGGACTCCTCTCAGTTCCTGTATTTCACGTAGGACGTTTTACTGGTTAGATTTAAACAATGTCCATAACAGGATAACCCAGAACTGGGGTTAAAAATATAGTCAAAGGAATAGGGCCATTTCAAGGGCGAACTGAAGAATAAGTCGACTAACTGCAAGCAAGGAAAGAGTCAAGAGACAGTTGTCTCCGTGCTCGTGCTTGGCAAATCGTGTTTCTCTGGTACAAGGAACACTAAATTCCACCACTGAGAGGAAAGATGGCCCAAGTACGTGCATCTCCGGTTTGGTCACTTCGCTGACAAGAAAAAATGCCTTAAAACGGATGCTCCCTTGGGAAACGTTGACGTCCGAAGGCGATAAGCACTGGGTCCCGAGAGGGCCTAGAGTTGGGGCCACAGGGCGACAGCTGCAGCACGCTCTGGCGCACAGGATCCGCGCGGCGCTGAGCGCGCGCGGCACTCACTTCGGTGCTCCGCTCTGTGCTCGGTGTTCCACGCTCGGCCCCTGCAGCTGTCAGTCAGCGTCTTCGGCCCGCCCCTCCCAGAGCTCGACGAATCGTAGCCGGAGGTCGGGGCTTAGGAGACACAGTGGGTCCGAACAGCAGGGGCTAGGCGGCCTGGCGCAGCAGCGGCTGACCAGGACGTGCGTGTCTTTAGCCGCGGGAGCACGCTCGGCGGCAGGCTGGATCCGGAGGTGAGTGCGGACTTGCGGGTTGGGTGCGGCACCGGGGTGCTGCCGCCCGAGCAACCCATTCCCCGGCCTTGCGCGCCCCTCTCGGCTTCGAAGCCCTTCCCGCCGCGTGCGCCGGCTTCTGACTCCCAGTCCCCGGCCTTGGTGCCGAGGAGGTGCAGCCCGCGGGGGACGCGGCTGGGGGCGTTGGCGCCTGGAAGGAGAGGCTCCGGCCCATGGCAGGGGCCGAGTTTGAGTCCTTGGCTGCTGCAGCGGATCCGCGTCGCCCAGCCGTGGCAGGTCCCGGCGGGTAGGGGGCGGGGCTGGGCGCGAGCATCTCCCTCAGTTTTCTCCACTTGCTGCAGCGTGGGCAGGTGCAGCCTTAGCTTGGCGGAGCCAGACCCCCCTGACAGCCGCCGAAGATCCCCCCCCCCCCGACAGCTTCCTTGACCCAGTGCAGGGCACTTGGCGACGCTTCCTCCTTCAGCTCTAACTTCCGTCTCATCATTGCTCTGGGCACCAGCTGCCTCTGAGAGCACGGCTGGCGGTGCTCTCACACTGGACTGATCTGGCCTTACTGACATCAGATTCAGGTCGTACGGGGAGAAACGAGTGTGACTTTATAAGGTGCGATGGAGAGACGCTGGCCTGTTGCCAATCTCCGCTTGATCAAAGACCACTAGAGCGGTGGTAAGAGGGAGGCTCAGGCAGTATTTTTTTTTAAAAGATGTGTAATTGCCTGTCTAAAGTTTTCCTTGCTTTTCATTATTTACTCTAAAGGAGTAGTCAAATTTCCTAAAGATAAAGAACCACACTGCCCTGATGGCTCTCCCCACTTCTCGTTGTGGTTAATTATCATTTGGAACATCAGGGTGTGCTTGAAGCTGGCGGGACTCCCAGACCCCGATTGTCTTATTCCGCAGGGGAGGCGTAGCACACTTCCTCCACAGTGTTTGGGTTCTGTTTTCTTTGACTGTTTAGTATTTTCTCTCCATGTCTATTATCCTCAGGATTTCTCTGGGCCTGATAAAGTGCTGTTGTGTGTTACTGAGAAGGGAAACAAAAGGATAGATAACTAAAGGATAGTTGGCTGTCCCTTTTGCCCCGTTATTGGGTTGTCCTTAGGGGACAATGTCAGTTACAATTCAGACATCATTTCAGAAAGGCCATCCCTGACCAACTTATACAAATAACACTCTCTGGCCACCCTTTCTAATGGTTCTCCTACTCGGCTCTACATTATAATCATCTGGAGACCGTTTTAAAAAGCTGTTTTTTGGGCCCTACTCCCACAGATTCTGTCTGATTCAGTTGGTCGGATGTAGTCCAGGTGCTGGTATTTTTAAAAGCTTTCATGATGGTATTAATGGGCATGCAAAGTTGAAGGCCGGCATCTATCAGCATGCTCTATTTTTTCTTATAGCACTTACTACTCTGTGACTTATTTACCTGATATATTTACTTGTCTACCTCTCCCCACCCACCATGAAAGCATGGGCGCCTGCTTTGGAAGAAAAGCAAGGGAAGGCCCAGATGAGTCAGCTCTTTGGGCATATGAAGTAGGGGTGAATGAAGGAAAAATGGGATCTGGGGAAGCAAGTCCTGCAGATGTCCCTGCTTCATCTTTGTCCAAAGGTTGACCTTATTTGGTTGACCTATTATTGTTACTGTCTGGGATGAGTCTCTGTTTCTCTCTTTAGGCCCTGCTCAATTAAGTTTCAAGGTCTTACTCAGCACCCTATGAAAAATACAGCTGCTCTTTGGAAAGTTTAGATATAAATATTTAAGTTGGGGTATATTCTATGTAAATCTGTGCATAAGGGTCCATGTATTCTGAATTAAAATTCCAGACACATGCTCTGATAAGTAAAATTACATTTATGCGTATAGCAAGTCCGAGTATTTAGAATGAGGACTGTCCCAGAAACTGAAAAATATTCTTTGTGAAATGATTGTCTAAGAACATTAGCTCCCCAGAGGATGGGGTTGCTGCCTAATTTCCTGTTTAGTACTGAACTTAAGTATTTCATTTGTGTTATTAACAATTGTAATTCCAAGTGATGTGAACAATCACTTTGTAATTCTCTTGTGAGATAATGAATAGGAAGTCAGGTACCTAATGGCAGCCTTTTATTGCCACAGACCATTAAAAAGTTAGATTGGCTGGTAAGTCTTAATCAAAATTTGGCAAAAAAAACATGCATTTTACTTATTGCTTGTCTTTTGAACATAAATATGAAGCATGAGTAAGTGGTGGACTGAAACTTCAGAAAGATCTCAAAATGAGACTGCTCAAGTTTAAATTGGAGTAATCATAATTTTTAGATCTGCCTAGATGTCTCTTGTTTTCTGTAGCGGTAGGATGAATCCTTGAACTCCATGATTATTCTAGCCTTTACAAAAAATAACATGTGAAGCTTATATCTTTGGTTTATTTTTTTCAGTTATATTGCCATTTATAAAGTTTTGACCTTCAGCTCAGATCTGAGAGTGACTTGCCATGTTTAAGTTTATATATATAAATAGCCAGTTACCATTTTTTATTGGTAGGACAGGAAATGTTCCTATCCCCACTGCTCTCACTTTGTTGTACTGAAGTTTGTGTTATATCTCTTTGTTATAAAATTGTAGCCTTGATATCAGGTATGTTTTCCTTTACTTCATTTTCAGTATCTTTAACCTGTAATCTTGCCTCTGTTGCAGCAAGAAGAGTGATACAGAAATGAAAAAAAAAAACATCAACATGTGCACTGAATGTGGCAAGAAAAGAATAAGGGCTGCTATCACGATTACTTGAGTTTAGGACTTTACACTGGAGGGCAACTTAGATGAAACTCTAATTTCTTGGTTCTAATAAGCATCTCTCCTTGGGGACTGGAAATTTTCAAAAAAGGTAAATTAAATTATATAGTTAATCTTTTTGTTGTGGTTTGATCGAATCTAAGACCCACGGAAGCCAATTGAGATGAATTGTGAGCCTTTATTAGCCGGCCGGCGACTGACTCTTTACCACGCAGGGTTAGAGGAGATCAGTCCTGAGCTCCCAAAAGAGGCAGCTTATAAAGCCTAAAACTACATAAAACAAGCCAGCAGATTACAGAAGCAGAAGTTGGCTGTTAGCATATCTTTATACGTACAATACATCTCCTAGTACCATACCCTAGCAAGCAGGACGACTTCTGGTATCTAAAGATATTTCTTCCCTGTAGCTGACTTAGCTAGTTGGCTCACTTGAAATTTTCCACCCTTAACATTTTTTTGTTGTTGATCTAGGAGGATTTTTTCTAGAGTCATTCCCATCTGGGACTATTGTTCTTACTCCATTCTAAGGCAATTTGAGATACTAAAGGATACTTTCCCTCTCTCTGCAAGTAGCCTTCTTGTTATAATGTCTAGGGTTAATATTTGTAGGAAAATAACAGAAACCTATCACCTATTTCTTCTTTCACTTTGAAGTCTTTCCTTTTAAATTGAATTGTTTTCCCATATCTGATTTAATGCCTTGTTTCTCCTATGTTTTCTCTTTAATTATTACTGTTAAAAACCACCTTTATTCTTTATATTTGTGATTTTTCGTTCCTGGTGAAAAATTAGAACATAAAGATAAAGATGAAAGAGGAAAATGAAAACTGCCCAGAGGTGACAACTATTGACATTTTAGTATATGTCTTTTCAAAGAGAGGTCTATCTGGTGCTCCTCAGGCTACATCTATTTAGATATATAAATGGTCTCTCAAATCTTAATGTACTACTTGCTCGTAGTAGGAAGTCAGGTCTTTTCCTGGCATGACCCTCCATATGATTTTCAGTAGAAGTCCTTAGCCATGAGCTGCTTCTTGCATGTTTTCATTGTTGCCTATAGCCCTATAGTTCTTTTAGCTTCGGGATCTCCTGCTTCTGTACCCCTCGCTGCTGCTGTGCTGCTACTCACTGGCTCTGAACCACACTGACATCCTTTAAACTGACAGTGTTCACACAATCAATAGGCCATGCCTACCACGGTGCAGCTGAACCCCCACAAAGCCTCATGTCTGGGGTTTTCCCTTTATGGCCATCAGGGAAACCTGATTCTTATGGCCAACTCTTTGAGGAGCAGCTGAGGCCCTGGTGACGGAATTATTTCTTTCTGTTTCACAACCATTTCCTTCTCAGAATTTACAGGCACTTCAGGGTGGATGGGTGCCTGGGTGTTGGAGAGGGGCAGTGTTGGGCGGCCATGAAATAGTTAAGTGCTGTCTTTCACAGTACCTGGCATCCCTGCGAAGGTAGCCAGGAATGGGAGATTTATTCCCCTTTAATTTAGGAGGGGAACTACTGCTTGCCTAACATGAGTGTAAGCTTTTCTAGGGGAATTTCTGGTATTTAGTACAGTGTTCAGTACAGAGTTAGGCCTCTATAATTATTTGTTGCGTGGAATCAACGTATATCATGTACAGAATTAAGTACTGTGAGGGAATCAAAAAAGTATGATTCATTGTTATCATTAAGTTGTTTTTTCTCTGATATATAGTTTCTTTTCTTTTTTTAAAATATAGTCATAATTTGTATAATTGGGCAGACAAATACAGAGATCAGCTGAGTAGTGACAATAGTAAATGCTGTGGGAATTTTGAGGATGGAGAGTATGTTGCAATAGTGTAGCCTTGTCTCCTTTATAAAGGTGGGGTGAGGAAGGGTTGTCATGGTGTGGGGATGGTTTAGATGGGGAGTAGATGAGCAAGAGAATAGGGGGCTTGTCAGGTCTAAACCTAAGCTGCAGGGAGTGTTGGTGCAGTTGAATTATTCTGAGATCCTTTGCACCATGACTGTACACCCTTGTCACCTTTACTTCTCCATCCTGCCCTCCACGGAAAGCCTTGCTGGGAAAAAAAATACTTTCTCTGTTTACCTTTATAAAAAAAAGCAACTGGAGAGAACCTTTTTAATTCATTTTGTAGGAGAACAGTGCGGAGTGACAGACTGTGAAGTCCTCTACTTCTAGCAGATCTGATGAGGATTTGGGTGTTCCTGTAGCTCCTCAAGCTTAACTTTCCTCTCCTAAATCTTCAGGGCAGGTGTCTCTCTTCCTGTGTCTTGTTACTCAGCTGAGGGAGCATCAGGACCACATATGTCGTGGGGGAGCTAGAGACCTAAAGGGTATTTCCTGTCCTCTGCCATTCAGAACGATGGCACTCTGTGTTTCAGAGGATGTCAAGTTGGTTTGAACGGTATCCCAGAACTCCTCATAAAATCACAAGGTTTCCTCTTGATGTTCTTTAAATATAATTACTCTAATAATGTTATATAATTTGAACTTTAAGGAAGGGAAGTGATTTTATTTACTTAGACTTTTGTAGAAATTTAACAGTTACTTTGACTTTGCAATTTCTAATAGTTTGAAGACATTCTTCACTGCTCTCTTAAAAGTTAAAACCTAAATAGATAGTAGGACCAATATCACTGTATTTACACAGAAGCCTGGGGTTGGGTTTGAGTAAATTGTTTGGATGTGGAATAGATGTTACTGTGCTCTGGCCCTTTGCTTTCTCCCCATGACTTTGGGCCTTTGATAAGGTGAAAGAAGAGGAAATGTGATGTCTTTCCTCTTACCCCATCCTAGACTGTGATAATTGGTGATCTGTTTTCTCATCTCCCCTCTGTGAAGGAGTCCTTTGGAGAAACATGTGCTTCTCAACTCAACCCTAGGCTCTCCTTTATATGAAAAACTCTTAAGGATACGAGCAGAAAAGAAGTAGATTAAACTGAAAGCTCATTTGCAGCTCAGAAAAATAAAGACATGGAGTTTTGAGAAGTGAAAGTAACATGGTGTCAGCCATGGGTGATCAAGACACAGCCAGATAATGTGGATCACTTTCTTCAGACTACGACTTTTCTGCTGTCTGCTTGCACTGTTGATGGTGGTGGTGCTGGTCATCAATGTTACTCAGGTAGAGGTGAGTACTAAGTATATTCCTTCATAGCTAAGGGATTTGGGGCTAACTAGCTTGTATCATCAAGAAACTTATGGTCATAGTCCTTGTTTTCATTAATTCAATAAGCATTTGAGTGCCTACAAAGGTTACATACTGTGCTAGTCACCAGTGGTACAGGGGTGAAGACAACAGGTATGATTTGTTCACTTATGGAGCACATATTCTAAATGTGCATGGAAGAAAATAATAGTAATAAGTAACCATAATCATATAATAATAATAGATGATAATTAGAAATTGTGAAAAGTACCATAAAGAAAGGAAAGTAGGTCACTCTGGAGTAGCTTTAGAGTGATGAAAGAAAGCCTTTTCAAGGAGGGGACCTTTTAGCTGATTCTTGGCAAAAAGCTGGAGTATTTTAGGGAAGAATTTGACTGATGAGTCTGTTTTGAAGACTATGGTATGGCACTCAAGGTCAGGGATCATGTCTTAGTGAATGCTTACTGGTGCCTGGTAGTAAGAAGGTACTTAATATTCTCCTTCCCTCACCTCTGCCACTCTCTGCATGAACTTATATCACCAACATGTATGGAGTATTTTCTATATAAAAAGATGCTGTCTTTTTAGTTTTGTCGGCTTGTGGCACTTCTCAGGTTACAGGTCCAACTTAATTATGGTATTTCTTTGCTTATTGGGTTTTGCTGTGGAGTGAACATATGTGTCCCCCCAAAATAACCAGCCCTGTGGGAGCTCAGGTTACTGTTCTCTTTCATGCTTTCAAGTGGTTCTTTCCCAAGCCTCTAGTAGTTTCATTACACACATGTGCTCTTAAGTACTCTGCTGAATACTCAAGTGGGGCCCTCTGTAGATCTCCTGAGTTCTCTCTAGCCCTCTCCTCCTGTTCCTCTTTCCTGTGGATTTCCTGTTCCTCATTAGCTTGGTCTTTTAAGACTCTCAGCTCCACCAGGTTCCACCTGGGTTCCCCTCCCTATGCTGCAACTTGGAGATGCCCTCAAGGATATGAGCAAAGGACAATTACAGAACTACTTCCTTTATTGCTTGTGTTTCAGCCATCATGTCTTTTGTTGTCTGATGTCCAGTGTCTGGAAAACGTGTATATATTTTGGCTTTTTTTTTTTTTTAAGTTGTTTCAAGTAGAAGGGTAAATCTCACTGTTTCTCTATCTTGGCTGGAAGTGGAAGTTTAAGACTTGATTTTGAGGGGAAGGAGATAATGGAGAAGCTGGGGAGAAGAACGATTAATGGACCAAAGAGAGGAGGAGAAGATGGGATCTAGAGCACAAATGGAGCATCGTGAGTGTTCCTGTTATCATTTTAATATTAATTGTGTAGGAGAAGTCATGCTGCCTCCTCTGACCTAAGAAGAGAGATGTCATGATGGTTGGCAGAGTAGATACATTTGCTGCTGGAGGGTAGGACATTGAGGGAGTTCTTGTCTGGAGCGGAGGTAGAGGTGAAAGGAGGGTGGATCCAGGAAATTTATGTGCAGGGGCTCGAAAAAATGGGGTTAGGAGATGGAGCTGACCTTGCAGGGTGAAAGAGGAGCAATAAATTTCAAGACCATAAGTGTGCATGGTACTCAACTTTCATTGGTTTTTGTGTGTATTTTTCTTTTACTACATGCAACAGTGTGAGTGTAAGAGTAGAGAAACAAGATAGTTGTGTAGGTCTAGGATAGGTGAGGAGGTAGGAAGAGGGGGAAGGAAAGACTTGAGAGGTAGGACAGCATCCCACGTCGTTAATGTTGTTATAGTCAGGAAGGAATGTTAGCAAATTCCTTAACAGTCCTACTTTAGTTCTTGGAAACTTCTGCGCTAAATGTCAGCTAACAGTTCTAATTATCTGCACAAACACAAACTGAACAGTAATGGAGAAGGGTGATGGCTGTAATAAATGATTAAGACAATTCTGATACTGAAAATAATAAATAGCTCTTTTACTGGAGAGTGGTAGAACATTTTCCCTTGTTTAAAGAGGTCATCTGGTCCAAGATGAGACTGTTGCCATGACTTTTAAACTGTTCAGTTTATTACTATGATGATGATTGATAAAAAAAGCTTGGTAGAGAAGAGTGGAAAAGGCTCTGAAACTTGGTGGTCTCCCCTCCATTAATCCCCTTTCCATTCTATGCTTCTAATTCTCACTATACTACTCTTGTGATTAGAGTATCTGAGACTTTTCTAAAAAGCAGACTCAATTTTAATTAAAAATATCACATAATATGAGAAGGAGGTATATGTACCAATATCCAGCAAAATATTGTAGGGAGAATTATTGTCTCTTATGTCTCTGATAAACCCCCATTGAGCATGGCCTGTATTTATTTATTTATTTTTCCCCCTTCTTCATTGATATTTTAAATATATACATATATTTTTAATTATGAAAATAGTACCAGTGTATTAAGGCTTTTGGCTACAAGTAAAGAAACCTGATTCCAGCTGGTTTTAATATTAAGGAATATTATTCATTTGAATAGCAGTCAGGAGGTAGGCTCAGGCTCTGTTATTCTGTTAAGTCTCTCAGCTGTGTCCCTTTGTGTTAGCTTTTATCTATGGCTTTTATCCCTTTTATGGTTGAATTGCAGGATGCTACTATAACAAGAGGTAGTTGCTTCCTGGTACATATTCAGTTTAAGAGACAGTTTGTTCCCTTAAAACCCTTCTCAAGAGATTACTTGCATCTTTTCATTTGCAAGTAAAATTCAGAAAGCTGTTAGGAGAGCACTAGTGGTCTCTGGATTTAGCTGCATGTGTCCATAAGAAACCTCTGCAAGCTCTTCTGGTTTTTCATAGTCAGAATTGGGTCACATGCCCATTCTTGAATCAGTCACTTGGGATTATCCTTTGATCATCCAGGCCCATCCCTGAGCTGACAGCGCAGCAAACAGCAGTGCTGTTTTTCAGCAGACAAGGAGTGAAACAGATGTGAGATAGGCAACCATAATGCACACTCTAGTCCATATCTTACAATGACTCCAGGAGTGACCATTGGTGTTTCCTCTTGGCTCCAAATATAAAAAGATGACAGGTCCTGAAGTCGCCCTTATTACTGACCTAGGATAGGGTTGTTGTTTAGAAAAATTGAGCAAATTGATCTTTTTGCATTCTTTTCCATTTGTGAGTAAAATTCAGGTGGCTTAGCACTAAGTGTCCAGTGATTCTTGAATTGGGCTGCATGAGTCAATCAGTTGGTCTCGAATAGTTGGTGTAGCTCCCCAAGGAGCAAGAGTGAGAGCGAGAGAGGAAGAGAGTAACAGTGAAGGAAGGAAGATAATATGTTGTGAGTACATTGCATATGGTTTGGTTCTTAATGGTTTGTCATATCCTCATAACAGCTAAAAAGGAGAGGGAGGCTGGAATATTTCCTAAAAGGTAAGGGAAAATTCACTTTTTTAAATCAAGATGCAATGGATGTATAATGTGTGAGTTTAAGGGTGCACAAGGTGTTGATTTGGTACGTTTATATATTATAGTATGATCACCACCATAGTTAGCTAACACCTCTATTATATCACATGATTATTACTTTTTTCATAGTGAGAACAATTAAGATCTTTTAGCAAAAACTTTGAAGTGTATAACGGAGTATTCTTGAGTGTGATCACTATGCTGTGCATCAAACCTCCAGGACTTATCTAGTAGTTGCAAGTGTGTACCCTTAAACATCTCCCCAGTTCCCCCATCTCCTAGACTGCTTTTACAAGGTTAGCTTTTTCAAATTCCTCATGTAAGTGACATCATACAATTTGTCTTTCTGTCTAATTCTTCTCACTGAACATAATGTCCTCAAGGTCTATCCATGTTGTCACATACAGCAGGCTTTTCTTCTTTCTCATGATTGAATGATATAGTTATTGAGTTGTATGAATTCTTTATATATTTTGGATATTAACTCCTTATCTGATATATGGTTTGCAAATATTTTCTTCCATTCAGTAGGTTTCCTTTTCATTTTGTTGATAGTTTCTTTGACATCGTGGAAGCTTTTTAGTCTGATGCAGTCCTAAGTATTGATTGTGCTTCTATTACTTGTGCTTTTGGTGTCATATTCATAAAATCATTGCCAAGACCAATGTGAAGAAGCTACTTCTGGGATTTTGCGATAGCAGATCTTATGTTTGTCTTTAATCCATTTAGGGTTCATTTTTGCGAGTGGTGTAAATAGGAGTCCAATTTTATTTGTCTGCATGTGGTTATCCAGTTTTCCTAACACTATTTTTGAAGAGACTGTGCTTTCTCCACTGAGTATTTGTGGCTCCTTTGTCAAATATTAGTTTACTGTATATATGAAGGTTTATTTCTAGGCTCTCAATTCTATTCCACTGGCTTATGTATCTGTTTATGCCAGTATCATACTGTTTTGATTACTACAGCTTTGTAGTGTAGTTTGAAATCAAGATGTATGATGCCTTCAGCTTTGTTCTCCTTTCTCAGGGATTGCTGTTGCTGTTTGGGATCTTTTATGGTTCCATACAAATTTTAGGACTCTTTTTATTATCCTGTGTATTTCTGCAGTTGTAATGTTTTATTTTCATTTCTGGTTTTATTTGAGTCTTCCAAAAATGCCATTGGAATTTTGATAAGAATTGCTTTGAATCTATATATGGCTTTGGGTAATATAGACATTTTAACAATATTAATTCTTCCAGTTCATGAACATGGGATATCTTTCCATTTGTTTGTCTTTTCAATTAATTTCATCAAAGTCTTGTAATTTTCATTGTACAGATCTTTCACTTCCTCAGTTAAATTTATTCTAAATTATTTTATTGTTTTTGATAGTGTTGTGAATTGGATAGTTTATTTCTTTTCAGACGTTTCATTGTTAATGAATACAAATGCAACTGATTTCTGTATATTAATTTTATATTCTGTATCTTTACTGAATTTGTTGATTAATTCCAACAGTTTTTTGAGTCTTTAGGATTTTCTATATATAAGATAAGATCATCTGCAAATAATGACAATTTTACTTCTTCCTTTCTGAGTTGGATGCCTTTTATTTCTTTGTCTTGCCTAAATGCTCTGGCTTATACTGCCAGTACAGTGATGAACAAGAGTGGTGAAAGTAGGCACCCTTGTCTTGTTCCTGATCATAGAATAAAAGCTTTCAGTCTTTTATCATTAAGTATGATATTAGCTGTGGATTTGTTGTATATGGCCTTTATTATGTTGAGGTATGTTCCTTCTATATCTAATTTGTTGAGGGGTTTTATCATGGAAGGATATTATATTTTGTCAATTTTTTCTGCATCTATTGAGATCATCATATGTTTTTATTATCTTTCATTCTGTTAATGTGGTGTATCACGTTTATTATTTTGTGTACGTCAAACCATTTGTGCATCCCAGGGATAAATCCCACTTGGTCATATTGTAAAATCTTTTTAACATATTGTTGAATTCTGTTTGCTGATATCTTGTTGAGAACTTTTGCATCTATATTCATCAGGGATATTGACCTGTAATTTAGTTTTTTTGTAGTGTCCTTGTCTGGCTTTCATTATCAAGGTAATATAGGCCTCATAAAATGAGTTGAGGAGCGTTCGCTCCTCTTCAATAATTTGGAAGAGTTTGAGAAGGTTTGGTGGTAATTTTCTTCAACCGTTTGCTAGAATTCTACAGTGAAGCCATCTAGTCCTGGGCATTTTTATGTTGGGAGGTTTTTCGATTACTGATTTAATCTCCTTACTCATTTGAATGTTCAGCTTTTTTGTTTCATCCTGGTTCAGTCTTGGTAGGATATATGTTTCTAGGAATTTATCCATTTATTTTAGGTTATTTAATTTGTCGGCATATAATTGTTTATACAGTCTTTTATTATCCTGTGTATAACTGTAGTTCAGTTGTAATGTTCCTCTTTCATTTCTGATTTTATTTGAATCTTCTTTTTTTTCTTAGATTAGCTAAAGGTTTGTCAGTTTTGTTCAAAACCCAGCTCTGTTTCATTGATCCTTTCTATTGTTTTCATGGTTTCTTATTATTTCTACTGTGATCTTTGTTATTTCTTTCCTTCTGTGAACTTTGGTCTTAGTTTGTTCATCTTTTTCTGGTTCCTTGAAGTGTAAAGTGGGTTGTTTGAGATCTTTCTATTTATATAATATATGCATTTATTGCTATGAATTTCCCTTTTAGAACTGCTTTAGCAGTAGGTTTCCCATAGGTTTTAGTATATTGTGTTTCCATGTTCATTTGTTTTCAGATAATTTTTAGATTTTTCTTTGACCCATTGATTGTTCAGGAATGTGTTAATTTCCATATATCTGTAGATTTCCCAGCTTTCCTCTTGTGTTAATGTCTAGTTTTTTACCATTTTGGTTGGAAAAGATATGTGGTATGATTTCTGTCTTCTTAAGAGTTGTTTTATGGCCTAGCATGTGATCTGATGTGGAAAATGTTCTCTGTGCACTTGAGAGGAATGTGTATTTTGCTGTTGTGGTTGGAATGAATTTATATCCCTTAAACATCTATTAGGTCCATTTGTTCTAATGTATGGTTCAAGTCCAGTGTTTCTTTTTTGATTTTTTTGTTTGGGTGATCTATTCATTGCTGAAGGTGGGGTAATGAAGTCCCCTATTATTGTATTGTCCATTTCTCCCTTCAGTTCTGTTAGCGTTTACTTAATATATTTAGGTGTTCCAATGTTGGGTAGGTATAGATTTATAATTGTTATGTGTTCCTGATGAACATATATAATGAGCTTCTTTGTCTCTTGTTACTGTTTTTGGCCTAAAGTCTGATACCTGTACAGCTGCACCTGCTTTCTCTTGGTTTCCATTTGTAATATCTTTTCATACCTTCAGTAGAGCCTGTGTGTGTCTGTAAATCTGAATTGAGTCTACTGTAGGGTGCAATATTTAGGTCTTGATTTTTTTATGCATCTAGCCACTCTGTGCCTTATTATTGGTAAATTCAGTCTACTTACATTTAGAGTATTTATTGACATGTAAGGACTTAATAATAATGTCATCTTATTAACTGCTTACTGGTTGTTTTGTATTTTCATTATTTCTTTTTCCCTCTGTTTCTCCCTTCCTTTGTTAATTGATGATTTTCCATGGTGGTATGCTCTGTTTTTCTTTCTTCCTCTTTTATGAATGTGTGCTTTTGCTTTGTGGTTACCATGAGGCCTACATATCATAGATAAAGCAGTCCATTTTAAGCTGGTAACTTCAATCACATACAAACCTCCACCCTTTTATTCTTTCCCTTGTATATTTTTGATATCATGAGTTACTTTTTATATTGTGTAGTTATCAAATTATAGTAGATTTAGTTATTTTGAAAACTTTTTTCCTTTAACTTTTATACCATAGTTAAGTGGTTAACATGCCATCCTATTACAGGTTGGGGTTTTCTAAATCTGTGTATTTTTATTGGTGTGTTGTATACTTTCATATGCTTTTATGTCATATGATTAGCATCTTTTCATTTCAATGTGGAGAACTCCTTTTAGCATTTCTTTCAAGACAGGGCTAGTGGTGATGAATTCCCACAGCTTTTGTTTGTCTGGGAAAGTTCTTATTTCTCCTTCATATCTGAAAGGTATCATTGCTGGATAGAGTATTCTTGGCTGGCAATTTTTTTCTTTCAACATTTTATTAAAGAAATCATTAAATATCTTAAAATTATTAAAGAAGTAAACTTTCTGCTCACTTCTCCCTGTCTCCTTCTTCTCAGACTTCAATTATTCTAATCTTTATACATTTGATAGCATTCCATAGATAATATAGGCTTTGTATATTCTTCTTCATTCTGTTCTCCTTTGATTGGGTTATTTCAAAGTTTCTGTTTCCAGTTCACTTATTCTGTCTTCCATTTGATCTACTCTGCTTCCATTTGATCTACTCTGATGTAGATGGTCTTTATTGCATCTTTAATTTAATTCATTGACTTCTTCAGCTCCAGAATTTGTTTGCTTCTTTTTTATGATTTCTGCCTCTTTGTAAATTTCTCATTTTGTTCATGTATTTTGTTGAATTGTGTGTGATTTCTTATATATGCTTGAGTTTCCTCGGATAGATATTTTGAATTCTTTATCAGCTAGATTGATAAATTATGTGCCTTTGAGCTTGGTTATTGGAGGACTATTGTTATCTTTTGGTGATGACATTTTTTTTTGTTCACATTCTCTGTAGATTTGCATTGCTGCTTTTATGCTTGAAGTAGCAGGCAGCTCCTCAGATCTTTACTAGTTGCCTTCAGGTGGGGTAAACTGATTGTTGATCCTGATATATCTGGGGTTTTCTCTGCCCTTGTATAAATACACCTGCTCCACACTTCTTGCTTCTTCTTGTGACACAATTCTTAAGCTTTTAGGTCTTCTCTGATTCTTATAACCCACCAGGTTAGTTGCTATTAACTTCTTTTGTTTTCTAGAAGGTGGCACTATAGCTCAAGCTTGTGGTTTCTCCCTTGTCCACAAATACTGGTCTGTTTTTCTGGTAGCACTCCATTGACCAGACTCGCACTTGCCACCTCACTTGGGAGCACACACAAGGAGCTGGGCACAGAGTGGGGGGTAGGTATGGGTTTAACACTCAGAGTGTTGGGGGTTTCCATGAACTGGGTGGGAAGTTTGTCGGCGAGGTTCTCCCATAGGCTTGGGCATACTTCCAAAATCCTGAGCTTAGCAGGAACTATATTCCTTTCATGCTTGCTGATGTTCTTATCTGCCTTCCTCCCACAGTCTCCTCCCTCCCAGTAATCAGAGAGATCCCACCTTAGTACTCTGGGTGCTGCTGGAGAGAAATGGGTTTCTCCAGCAACATCTGCCTCAGTGAGGGTCGCTGGGCACTAACTCACCACTCCTCTTTTCCCTCTTGGGATAGGATGTTGCAGGATAGTTCAGCCCATGCTGTGTCATGTTGGGGGAAGAGCAGTGCTGGCAAAGTTCCTCGTATGTTCTTCATTGCACCCAGACTCATTTTCCCCATTTCATTGCATGCTATTGTCTCCTTATAGGAAGGTGGGATTTCTACAATTTTTCTTCCGTCTGAAGGTATCTGCTCAGGTCAGCACTATCTAGGTTTTCCCCAGCTTCAGCTCAGAGGTGTTGGGGCAAATTTACTGGCTCCAGTGGCTCTGCAGCCTGTACTGAGGTGTATCTGCCTATTACCAGATGCATATGTGGGCAAGACTCCTCCAAGGTCTCTTGGCATATGGTGCTGGATCCCACAACTCCCTTAGAGGCACTTTGTTTTGGATGGTTGGTTACCTAATTAGTTTTTACCAAAGGGGACCTAAAGGAGTGTTGTGATGCTGATGTCATGATGCTGACATCAACTCTGCTAAAAATTTTCAAAGTGATTTTTGTTTTTCTTATCTTACCTTTTTTAATGGAAAAATAATACCATGTACTCCTTTAAAAGGAAGGCTGTTAATGAAATCCTTTCAGTTGAAAATGTCTGCATGTAAGTGTAAAATCTGGCCCAACACCTGTTTCGGTGCAGCCCGAGAACCAAGAGTGGTTTATAAAGATGAACATTAGCAATAGAAAGGGAACACTGACTTTGTGTTATTCCCTCTCAAAGAATTCCATTCTTCTCGTTATTAGACCTGTATCACAAAAAGAAATTGTATTCAATTATTACTAGTATAATTTTTTTTACAGCTTTATTGAAATTGCTATTATAATTTGAATTTCATCAGATTCTAAGAGGATCAC
The DNA here is from genome assembly GCA_028627145.1 of Eidolon dupreanum. NCBI lineage: Eukaryota > Metazoa > Chordata > Mammalia > Chiroptera > Pteropodidae > Eidolon > Eidolon dupreanum. The sequence goes on from CM053507.1 coordinate 93,275,846, forward strand.
TAAAAATCCTTGTGTTTTGGGATTATTTTTACCTAATATGGGATTATTTTTTATCTCGTATAGGATAAAAATATAAGGGGTTTGGCATAGATGGAGAGTCTGGGGCCTTCTTTAAGTGGATTGTAACAGGTAATATTAGCTACTGAGGAGAGTAATTTTTGGTTTTGCTTTGTTGTTATTGTTTTTTTTCCCCCTTGCATATATCCATGGCATAATATAAGATATAGTTTCCTGGGTTAGGTACTGAAAAGATTATGCACTCAATTTCCATGTGTGTTTGAGATTTGTGCCACAGCTCTTGAATATTCTGTACCTGTTTTTCCATTCTTTTTTCTCTTTGCTTTTTAGTTTGGAAATGTCTATTGACATATCCTCAGGCACAGAGATTCCTCAGCTGTGTCCAGTCTACTAATGAGCCCTTCAAAGGCATTCTTTATTTTTATTTTTTTACAGTCTCTTTGGTATCTGGAATGTCTTTTAATTTTATTTTAAAGACTTAATTTTTTTAAGAGAAGTTTTATATTTACAACAAAATTGGGAGGAAGTGTTTTGTACCAGTCTCAGTCTCAGTCTGTTGATATCCAGTGTTGTGTCTGGACTGACCCTTGTTCTTCTTATGCTTGCAAGATGCACTCAGCAGTAACCATCAGGAAACTTTGAAAAAAGGACAAGGGCGTCATAGGTCCTAAAGGGTACACTACATACCTGGGGCCACACAGTGAGGTCACGGGTAGAAAAAGGGGGGTAGCTGTGGGCCTGGCATTCTGCTTTTATTGGAGTCAAGGGTGGGGGCCTGGGTTTCATGGGTTCACTCTTTATTAGTGAATTTAAAATATATGAGTGGGAATTTAAAGCAGAGGAAGAGAAAAGCAAGTGGCCCAAATGGTCAGTTATCTAAATCAAAGATCCCTGAAACAAAGGAGCCTGGGGAGGAAGGGTACAGCCTGGCTCTTAATCTAGTTGTGTGGCTGGCAATGTGTTCTTTTCAGCGAGCCATCTTTGATGTAGTTGCCTCTTTGAAATGGGTCTGGACAATCAAAGTTGAAGTCAGGCACTTGCATTACAAAAAAAGAAAAACCAACTGTCAGGGTTTTACACTACAGAAAGATTACAGAGATATCCGAATAGTCCCTTTCCCCCACAGGTGCATGGCCTCCACAATTATCTTCATCATTTACCAGAAAGGTACATTTTTTTTTTTTTTTTTTTTTTACCAAGGATGAACGTACATTCATACATCATAATCACCCAAGGTCTATAATTTTACTTTAGAGTTCACTCTAGGTGTACATTCTGTGGGTTTGGACAAATGATAATGACATCTATCCATCATTTTAATATCATGCAGAGTATTTTCCCTACCTTAAAACTCTTTTTTGCTCTGTTTGGCATTTCTTTTTGATTTTTTTCTTGGAATTTCTATTTCCTTACATTGCCCATCTGTTTTTGTGTTTTATCTGCTTTTTCCATTAGCAACTTTAGCATATTAATCACAGTTGTTTTAAATTTCCTGATCTGATTATTCCAGCATCCCTGCTATATCTGAAGCTGGTTCTGATGCTTGATGTGTGTTTTCAAAATGTGTTTTTTGCCTTTGAGTGTGTCTAGTAATTTTTTGTTGAAAGCTGGGTAAAAGAAACTCTGATAAATAGCCTTTTCGTGGTGTGGTAAGATGTGGGGGAGGCAAAGTGTTTTATAGTCCAGTGATTGTCTCAGTCCTTTAGTGAGCCTGTGTTCCTGGACTGTGAAGAGCTTCTTAGTCCTCTCTCAGCCCCTTAAGTTGGGCACAATGGTTAGAATAGGATGGTTAATAACATATATCTCTTACTCCAGTTTGGTTAGGGTCTGATAAAACTCCAATAGGTTAGCCTCTGATAAAATAGTTTCTCTTGAGGTCAGACCTTGTTAAGAAGAACAGAGTTCTCTGATACATTTCAGAATGATTTCCTTTGTCCAGTATTTACTGTGGGAACCTGACTGAGCTCCTGGAGGTAAAACTCCCAAGTGTGGTGATCTGCTATGACCATTCCTTGTCTTGATTTTGCTGCTACAGTAAGATAGCCCTATAAAACTAGTGAGCTCTAGTTTTTGAAACAATGTTATCCCAGTTTTATTAAAATTTAAACTGAAGCAGAAATTTATTTGGTTGAATATAAGGAGATTTATTTTAGCTGTAGTTTCTGTTTTTGTGTCTTTCCTTTCAGTACCTGGACCATGAAACTGTTTCAGCCACATTCGTCGACAGTAGTGGACAGTTTGTTTCCTCCCAGGTGACAGGAATTAGCCGGAATCCTTACTGTGGCTATGAGCACCAGACACTGTCCAGCCGGGAACGCATGGAGGAGGACTCCTTACTGGCTGCCTCACAGTGGCAGGTACCTGATGTGGGCTCAGTCCCCGTTTTGAAGAGCAGTGACCCTTCTTCCAGCTACTTTGTCATCTTGAACTCTGCAGCCTTCTTCAAAGTGGGAAGCCAGCTAGAGGTGCTGGTTCATATACAAGATTTTCAAAGAAAGCCCAAGAAGTATGGTGGAGACTATCTGCAGGCCAGAATCCACTCCCCGAAGCTGCGGGCAGGGGCCGTGGGCAGAGTGGTGGACTACCGGAATGGGTTTTACAAGGTCTTTTTCACTTTGCTCTGGCCAGGCAAAGTCAAAGTGTCCATAACTCTGGTCCACCCCAGTGAGGGGATCAGAGTTCTTCAGCACCTACAGGAAGAGAAACCAGACAGGGTCTATTTCAAGAGTCTCTTCCGTTCAGGAAAAATTTCTGAAACTACCGAGTGCAATGTGTGTCTTCCTAGGAGTCTGCCCCTGTGTAACTTTACAGACCTCTACACTGGAGAACCCTGGTTCTGCTTCAAACCAAAGAAGCTCCCGTGTAGCAGCAGAATCAACCATTTCAAAGGCGGGTACCTGAAAGGACTCCTGACTGCTAGAGAGAGTGCTTTCTTCCAGAGGTATGTGCTCCTTGCTCTAGAGGGTAATTTAAGAGTCCCTGTCCACTGTCTTTGTCCTATCTAGGAGACATTGTCTTATTTTGGAGACTTTATTGTTTTGATTATGTGCTGCTTATTTCTCTCTGAATTTGGTCCAATTCAGGAGAGGTGGTGAATAGGAAAATACAGATTTGTTTTGTGACTCATGTTTTAAAAGTGAAGCTTAGTACTTATTCCAGTTCAAATTAAAGACCTTTACCCTTGAATATTTTTTTTTTAACCTACATGTCTTTGTTTTACTTCAGAACTGCATAGCACATCTATAGCTGTATAAGTAAGATCACTTATTCACAGAAGAGATAAAAAAGTTATCCAAGAACCGGGCTGCTAGATGTCTTGTAGTCAGGGCAGTGTTTTAGCTTTACCTAATAAACTAAAAAAAAAATATGTATTTCAAATGAGATTTTGTTAAAATCATATAAACATTTATTGACAGAAAAAAGACTGAATATGGCAACAGTGCTGGGTTGATCGAATGATAAGCATGGGAAGCCAGGAATACCACAGCAAATTAAGTTAACAGTTTTGTATTTTTGAATATAAGCATAAACTTTTTTCATCAAAATGATCAATATATATACTAACGCATGGTACATATGTACTGCATTCCATTCATGCAGTGATTCCATGCATGAACGGAATCATGGGATCATTACGAATTAAAATTTCTGTTTTTTAAAACAGTCCATATAGTTCTGAAGTAAAATAACATTTCCAAGAAATAAAAACTTAAAAAAGTTACATGGTCAAAAGTACAAATATTTGAAAGAATATAAAAAATGTTTCTTATTTTTAAATGAATTATGTACTTTTATAGCATTCCCTGGCAGAGAGATATTTTTGTTGTGTACATCTAGGCACTCTGAGGAATTTTGTTTTATGTACACTCATTACTTGGTCAGGGAGAAGTTCCTACCATAAGGTATGTGGGCCATAGGAGCTTTAAAAATAAAACCCTCTGGTTTTCCACTTTTGGAGTCACTTTCTGGTCATAACACTTTTAAGTACACATTTGAGTGACTCAAATGTGCTTTCAGAAGGCCAGCAGAGGGAGCACTACTCAACATGTTTACTGCACTTTTTTTGATCAAACTGCCCAGTTTTTTGTATGGCTTAGTACAGAAGGCCTTTAGCATTAGTTATTATTATTATTTTTTTAATCCTGGGTTAAATCTCAGACATTCTATTTATTGATGACTATAAGCAGATTATTTCATTTCTTGTACTTTTTGCCTGTATATGAAGACTACTTAGTTTACCCCCTTTTGAATTGTGTCATTAGTTCATTTAATGGCCTAGCAGAGAAGGAAGCAAAGCTTGCAATTTCTGCAGATTCCAAGTAGGAAAAAAATGAGATCAAGGTGAGAGAATTGAATTAGTGTAAAATTTAAAAATATATCTAACACCAAATTCTATCACCAAAAACGAAAAAAACACTTGTGAATCCAGAAGGATAAAATAATGTATGTCCCTGCTCTTACTTGCATATCCTGGATGATGGCATTCTGTAATAGAATCATTAAGAAATTCTCCTTATCTGGAAGTTTGCTAGGAAAACAGTGTTTGAGGTGGCATAAGTTTTTGGAAACCAAACATTTGACAGACTCCTAATACTGATTTTATTTTTTGCATTGTTTACTCTATTAAAATTGAAAATTTGCACCAAGCTAACTGAAAAGAAAAAGAGAAAGATTGAAATCAATCACCTGAAGGATCTTTGGGTATACTGATTTGAGCCTATGGTCTGAATATGTTAAGCTGCTACCCATTTTTACGTCTTTTCTTGGTAGCTCATGATGTTGCTTAATTCAGAAAGGATTAAGAAGCCTTGGTCTTTGGGTCCCTAAATGACAGATAGATAAAGTGATTTGATTTTTGTTTTTTACTATTAAGGGCAAAAAAAGTGTTGAGTTTGGGGAAAAAAACAATAGTACTTTGCTTATAAGATTCTATTAATATAAGAGAAGAGACTTTTTTGAAAGAATGAGCTTATCACATAAACTTTCCTTTAGCATGATTTATACTTTTTTTAAAAACTTCAAATCTCTAGTTACACTGCAAGAATAATAGCAGGGAGCATCCATATATCTTTAATTCGGATTTACCATTGTTAATGTGATTCTGTCTGTATGTGGATTTATATGTGTGTCTGTGTGTAATTCCCCCCACCCCCAGACCATTTCAGAGTAAATTGTAGACATTGTGGCATTGAACCCCATGAGTATGCATCTCTTCGGAATATGGACTTTCTCCAAATGTAACCATAACACAATTATCATACTTGGGACATTTATGGTTGATACAGTACTATTATTTAATATGCAGTCTATATTCAAGTTTCTCCAGTTGTCCCAATAATGTCCTGTGTAGCTTCCTTTTCTTTTTGTTCCCACCTTTTTTGAAATAGAATAGACAATTAGTTGCTCATATTTACACTATAAAATTCAATGAGTTTTTTTCAATTATAGTTGGCATACAATAATATATTAGTTTCAGTTGTACAGCATAGTGATTATAGACCTATATGACTCACAAAGTGATTACCCCAGTAAATCTAGTACCCCTCTTCCCCCTACATATTTATTACAACATTATTAACTATTTTCCTTGTGCTACACTTTATATCTCCATGTCTAATTTGTAACTATCCATTTGTACTTCTTAATCCCTTTGTCCTTTTTACCATCCCCCTAACCCTCCTCTCATTTAGTAGCCCTCAAAATATTCTTTGTATCTATGAGTTTGTTTCTGTTATTTTTTGTTATTGGTTGTTTTGTTCTTTAGATTCCACATGTACGTGAAGTCATGTAATATTTGTCTTTATCTGACTAAATTCATTCAGCGTGGTACCCTCTAGGTCCATCAAGGCAATATCTTTTTCCATCCCCTTCCTTTTAATGTGTGTGTGTCTTTTTATCTGAAGTGAGTCTCTTATAAGCAATATATGTAGGGGTCTTGTTTTCTTATCCATTCAACCATCTTATCTTTTTGTTAGAGCATTTAATTCTTTTCTATTTGAGGTACTTGTTGATAAATATGTAGTTATTACCATTCTTTATTCATGTTTTTGATACATGTTTTTTTCTTCTTAAAGAAGTCTTTCCGTCAATTCTTGTCATATTGGCTTGGTGCTAATAAATTCCTTTAGCTTATTTTTGTCTGGGAAGCTCTTTATCTGTTCTTCGACTCTAAATGATAGCTTTGCTGGGTAAAAAATTCTTGGTTGTAGATCCTGAGTTTTCATCACTTTGAATATTTTGTGTCAAACCCTTCTGTCCTGCAAAATTTCTATTGAGAAATCAGCCGCCAATCTTATGGGTGTTCCCTTTTAGGTAACTATCTGTTTCACTCTTGCTGCTTTTAAGATTCTCTCTTTGTCTTTAACTTTTGACATTTTAATTATAATGTGTCTTGGCATGGGCCTCTTTGGATTCATCTTTTTTGGGACTCTCTAGGCTTCTTGGGATTGTGTGTCTATTTCCTTCACCGGGTTAGAGAAGTTTTTTATCATTATTTTTTTCTAATAGCTCTTCATATACTCCTATGACCCAGATGTTTTAACCTTTAATAGTGTCCCCTAAGCTCCTTAAATTATTATAGTCTTGGCTTCTTTTTTCTTGCCATACTGATTGGGTGTCCTTGGCTTCCTCATCCTCTATATTGGTGGTTCGATCCTCCTCTTTATCCACTCTGTTGATTCCCTCTAATAATAATATAATGTGTTCTTCATTTCTGACTGGTTCCCTTTTATAATTTCCATTTCCATTTTTATGTTTTTTTTTTTTTTATCTCTTTAAATTCTCATTGAGTTCATTTACACTTCCCTTAAGTTCATTGAGCATCTTTATAACCAGTGTTTTGAACTCTGCATCTATTAGAGTGCTTAATTTCATTATTTCTGGATCTCTGTTCTGTTCTCTCATATGATTTCTGCTGCTATGTCTTCTCATTTTGGCTGCCTTTATGTGTCTTTCTATGTACTAAGCAAAGCTCCTAAGTCTCCCAGTTTTATTAGCATGGGTTTGTGTAGTAGGTGTCCAGTGGCACAGTCCTGAGAGGGGTTCAGCTACAGGCCAAATTTAGCCCCAGCCTGTGCCCCTCTGGGGCCACCTTCTGGAGCCAGCTGTGTTTGAAGTTGCCCCAAGAGACCATGCCAGAAACCGAGGCCTGCTGCCACCAGTGTGGTCTTGGGGGTTGACTCAACAAGGAGCACCAGGACTCATGGAGAACACAACTCAATGTGGCTTGGGTGGGGCCACGAGTTTGGGGAGGCGGAATTTCAGGGAATCCTCTGGGCAGAGCGACTTCTGTTATCCAGTTTGATGACATCTCAGCTATGGTGGCACTGAGTCCTCACACTGGGAGCAGGGAGGGCTCAACAGAGGAACAATGGATACCTTCGGCACTCCTGCCCGGAAGAGAGCCTCACCTCCAGCCCTTGCTCTAACAACTCAGTGTCCCTCTGGAAGTCCCTGGTGCCCCTCAAGTAGCCTACCAGTGCTGGTGCTCAGAGCGAACAAGTCTGTCATTGCAAAAGTCCTGTTGGACATGGCCCCTTGAGCAGCCTTGCATCTTAGCCCCCTCCTACCTTCTACAGTTGCAAGTTATTATTTCTCTCCCTAGTTGTAGGGCTCTGTTCATCTAGATCTCAGGCAACTTTGCTGCTTGTTCCATGTTTCCATCCTAACTTTGATGTGGTTGCAAGAGTGATGAACAAAGCTTCCATCATCTATGCCATTTTTAGATGCCTCCTCTAGCTTCCTTTTTTTATTTTAACTAACTTAATCTATGATCATACACAATGTGGTTAGTCATCTCTTTAATCTTCTTTAATCCAGAAGAGGTTTCTAGTTTCTTTTGTTTTTATGATGTTGAGAATTTTGATGTCAGTCTTGTAGAATGTCCATTAATTTGGATTTGCCACTTTATTGTTTCTACATGACTAGATTGAGGTTAAACATTTTTACAGGAAAATTGCAGAGGCGAAGTTTTCTTTATTTCCTTACCTTAAGGCTCTAAGCTCATGAAAACAGTTTTTATGTGTTATTTTAAAAGTCATGTCCTCTCTTAAATGTCACTTTTTTTAAGCTATGAAATTCTGTTATTCTCTAATATAGCCCCTATGCTTTCTTACTTGTTTTTTGTGTTTCTCCCCCATTTTTCAGTTTCATAAAGGAGGAGATCCCGTGCGCTTTATTTACTGTTATATCTTTGACATCTAGGAATGCCTGGCACACAGTAAAGTTTAAGAATTATTTAAGAACAAATCTCTTTTCAATTGACTTTTGGTGAAACAAAAAATAACGACTGCAAGTTCCCCTATCAAGAGTTTGAAAAGTTAGCATTTTATTTTTTTGTTTGTTTTTGGTCTGAGTATAACAGGCCTAATTATTGTGACCCGGTTTCTGGAATAGTTACATTGAATTTTCAGTACTCTTCTCCTGGACTCCACTCTTTCCCACTTTTTAACACAGCCTTCCACCAGATATCTTCCAGGCATGGACTCTAGTCCAGGGCCTGTGCTAAGTACCGAAGACAAAAGGTGAATGAGACACAATCCTTGTCTTTGAGGAGTATATGTTTTAGTAATGGAAACAAATACTAAAGAGTTATAGTAATGAACAAATTACTGCATGAGCACATATCTGGGGACAGATGTCTCCAGTAGGACTCATCTCATTTCTGAACAAGGCCTACGGAATCTGACATGTGACTTAATGCTGCATAAAATTGCAGCCTGAAAGCTGAGTAGTGACAAAACAGACATTCTCATCAGTGTGAGCTATTCTCTGAGTCCAGCAGAATGATTCAAACCAGAATTTGTCATTTTACAGTTTGGTTTAAGGGCTAAGCAGTGAAAAATTCAGAAGCTATTTAATTCTTATTCAGTTTATACATTCATATAACCTGTTTATTTCAAGAGACATAGTTAATTAAATATTAATTGTATTGATTAACATCTATAAGAATATTTCATCTTAATAAGCCTCTGTGAAATCATCCCTTTTTTATTTGCAAATAAAGAAAATATTGGAAAATAAATGTTCCTGAATCTAAGCTTGTATTCTTTTTATTCCTCTTAAAGTGATGTCAATATCAAAATGCCAATCAACTCCAGTGGACCTGATTGGGTGACCGTGATTCCCAGGAGAATAAAAGGTAAAAAGGAGTGAGCTTGATGATTTGTTTTTTCTTGCTAAGTGGGTTGAGGCTTTGTAGTTTCACTGATGTTACAGAACTCTTTTTGCCATGGTTACTTCTGGGCATAGTTGAAAATACTGAAAGGTATTGCAAACACTAAAGCCACAGGGACTAACATATATAATGCACATGACTCCAGCAGGGTGGGCACTAGCCACATGCATGTCTTGTGGTGTGAGTGGTGAGGAAGGAACTGAAGAGCAAGGACCATCTAAAGGGGGCAGCCTGTTCCCAGTCTGTGCTGCACTGTTGCCATGCAGAAATGTAGACCTAATTCGGCAAGATTATAGATTTTTTTCCCATGAAAAAGTACCCCAGAAATCTTAATTTTTAAATGTGATATCTCCAGATTTGAAAACATTGACATCCAATTCAAAACTTTTAAAGTAGTATGTGGGCTAAATAAAATTTGTCTGTGGCCCAGATGCAGGCAGAACTCTGCCAGTCTGCATCTCTGGTCTCCATTATCATGTGCCACAAGAAATCCCAATCTTTTCCTAATGAAGAGCTGTATTTGGTTTACTTGAACTCAGTGAGTTACTAATTTTAGTGGACATATGTGAAACATAATTAATGGAAATTACTTATCCTTTATCAGCCTAGCCCTCCACCCCATGGCCAAGATATTAGTAGACACGGTATCCCCCAGTAGTACTGCATTCCTCACACTTTCTCTCTCATGTCCGATACCTTAGGAGGCTCTGCCCAGTACTGCGTCTATCCTCCTCTTGCACAGCCCCAGTTGTCTGGCTTGCCCCCCCCTTGTGAATGTATTTGGGTGTTCAGGGGGATGGTTCGTGAGAGGAGCTTTAGATGGTTTACTTGCACCTGACAAGTCTTGGGTTTCATCTATGAAGTGATTGCAGGTTTGTGATATACTCTTGTATTTAGTGGAAAGGCAGATTCACTGACTTGTGAGGCTTTTGATGGATTTTTAGAGGAAGAAAGCAACCATAAGTCAGTAGATGCAGAATAGCCTGGTTTTGAGAAAACTAGCTTGGAGCAGGTGCTGTACATGATTGGAAAGAAAAGGACAATTGCTTTTATAACATCAAAGAAGTCCTGCCTGGCTGAACGTCACTGAAGTTCACTGTAGTGACCAGCAGGGAGCACTCAAAGATTCTAAATGAAGAATTCATGTCCTCCCCTTCCTCCCTCCTTTCCTTCCTTCCTTCCTTCTCTGAAACATTTTTTGTTTTCAGATAATTTTAGAATTAGAGTTGCAGAAATAATACAAGGTTCTCATATAGCCTTCATCCAATTTCCCCTATGCTAATGCCTTAAGTACAGAACATTTATTATCAGTACAATATTATTAACTAAACTATTTAGTTTATTTGGATTTCGTCAGTTTTTCCATTAATGCTCTATTTCTGTTCCAGAATCCAGTGCAGGATTCCACATTGCATTTAGTCACCATATTTTCCTTAGTCTTCCCTCTGTGACTGTTCCTCAGTCTTTCATTATCTTCTATGACCTTGACACTTATGAAGAGCATTGGTTAAATGTTTTTTTAAGAATATCTTCAAATTTGGGCTTGTCTAATGTTTTCTTATGATTAGAATGATATCATGCATTTTTGGAAAGAATAGCAAAGAAATGATGTGTGTCCTTTAAAGGGGACACATAATGTCAATATGCTAATGATGTTAACCTTGATCCCTTGGTTAACGTGGTATCTGCCAGGGTTCTCCACCACAAACTTATCATCTCTCTCTTTGTATTTAATCAGTATTCTAGGGAGATACTTTGAGATGTGGTAGGCTGAATAATGCACCCTCCTCCCCAAGATATCCAGATTCGAATCCCTCAAATTTTGAGTGTTACCTTATATGGCAAAATAAACTTTGCATATGTGATTAAGTTAAGGGTTTTGAGATGAGAGATATTACAGATTATCTGAGTGGGCCCTAAATGCAATCACACTGTCTGTCCTTTTAAGAGGGAGGCAGGAGATTTCATATAGAAGACAGAAGATAATGTGAAGATGGAAGCAGAGAGAGATTTGAAGATGTCATGCTGCTGGCTTTAAAAATGGAGAAAGGGAGAAAGGGAGAAAGGGAGAAAGGGGCCATGAGCTAAGGAATACAGCTCTAGAAAAGGGCAAGGAAACAAATTCTTCCCTAGATCCTCCAGAGAGAGCATGGCTCTGCTGACACCTTGGTTTTGGCCCACTGATACTGATTTTGAACTTCTGGCCTCCAGAACTGTAAGGGAATAAGTTTTTGATGTTTTAAGCCACTAAATTTGTGGTAATTTGTTATAGCAGCCACAGGAAACTAATACAGAGACTATGTAAACATTCTATTTCTGTTTAAACTTTCACCTACTAATTTTAGTATTCATCAGTAGAGATTGCCTATAGCAGTTATTTCTGTGGTCTAATGGTGACTTACTGTATGTCCCATTCTTAAGACATTTGTTAATTGGAATTTTTCTGTAAGGAAGAGTTGTTTCTTCTTTCCCTTATTTGTCAGTATGGATTCATGATTAATAATTTCATTCTTTGGGTTATAATCCAATTCAATTTTTTCAAATTGTTCCAGTTTTGGCAACTGAGAACTTTTCCAATTTGGCTTCTTTGCCCTTTTGACGTGCTCTTGTTTTTTTGTTTTTGTTTTTTGAGTACTTCCTTTCTGGCACCACAGATATTTCAGGCCTATCTTTTTTTTTTTTTTTTTTTTTTTGATTTTATTAGTTTCAAGTATACAGTGCACTGGTTAGACATTTATATAGTTTATAAAATGATCCCCGTGACTGCTTCAGGTCCATCTTGTATTTTATTTGCCTTGGCCTCGGAAGAGTTCATAGTCTTTCCAACTTTATTATTTCACTTATGAATCTTATATTGTGGAAGGTTTTTTTCCCCTATGAAATTTAGCTATTTATGTATTAAATGATTTTCCTACAAGGTAAATTTATTCTAAGATACATATTTAGAGTCTGGTGGATTGCTTGATCGCCAGAGCTACCTCCAAGTATGAGTATAAGTCTAGTCAAAAGCAAAGCAACATAGCTTTTTAAAAAATTATTTTATTTTTATGTTTTAAGTATTTTTTTCAGTTATAGTTGACATTCAATATTATGTTAATTTCATGTGTATAGCATAGTGGTTAGACATTTATATAATTTGCAAAGTGATAAGCCTAGTAACTAACCTGGCACCATATATAAATAATATTGTTGACAATATTTCCTAAGCTGTCATTGCTGAAAGCAACACAGCTTTTAATTTGACTAGACTGCCTTATCAAAGGCAAGCATCTGGTTTCTTACAGGCTTTCCCAGTGTCACCATTACTGTCGAATTTTCCTAAGCATCTGTACTGTGGTTCCCAGACTATCATAGTCTCATGGCTCAGGGACCTTGATGGCTTCTGACTTTATCAGCTGCTAAACTGGAGCTCATATCTTTCTGGGAGTTTACTGAGAGTTTAGGATAGGACTAGATCTAATAGCAGCAGAATAAATATTACATCTATAGCTCTTTACTGTTTTTCATTATTAGAATATATATAATGGAGCACACAGATCAGAAGCATATGGAGTTTTAAATTTGTACATCTCTTTGTAACTGTGGTAGGCCAAATTCTGAGTTGATTCCCAGTCATCCATGCCCTTATTAATCCTTTCCTTTCAATTATATGACAAAGTTGACTTAAAAAAAAAAAAAGATTATCCTGGGTGGATCTGACTTAACTAGATAAGCCCTTATCAGGAGCCATATTCTTCCTGAAGAAAGGCGCTTGAGTGTGAGGATTCCAGGTGAGGGAGATTTTTGGTTGCTGGCTTTAAAGATGAAGGAGGCCATGTGAAAAGTAATGTAAGCAGCTTCTAGGAGCTGAAGGGCAGTCCCTGGCTGACAATCAGTAAGGAGATGAGAAACTCAGTCACAAGGAAAATAAAGGAAAGAAGAAAGTTCCTTATGACTACAAGTAACTGAATGTGGCCAATGTGAATGAGCTTGGGAGCAGATTTTACACGGAACCGTCAGAAAGGAACACAGCCTCCTAACATCCTGATTTCAGCCTGTGAGACCTGAGCAGAAAACCCTGCTGTGCCACACCCCAGATTCTACACCTACAGAACTGTGGGGTAATAAATGACCCTTGTTTTTAAGCCACTAAATTCATGGTGATGTATTACACAGCAATAGAAAACCAATACATTATCACCCAGAGCAAGATGTAGAATTTTTAGAACACAGAGAATATTTCCAACATTCCAGTGTAGCCCTTTACTATTAAAAACATACTTTCACACTATTACCATATTGGATTTTCAATAACCCTCTACATTAAACTAGAAACTAACCTACTTTTTAGATAATGAAACCAAGGTGCAAGTTCAAATAACTTAGAAAATCAAAGGGCTTGTATCCTGCGTATAAAATCCAACTAACTTATACCATTTGGAGGAAGGAAGCCCGCTCCCATTCTGTATCAGTAACAGAATGTATATTTTTGTAAATAGTACCACCTCTACCACTACCTGTCCCTACAACTCTGAGAAACTTTGTCAAGTGCCTCTGTGACTTGCTTTCTTCACCTGTAAAAGATATGTTGATTAGCTATTCTCTGAGTTCCCTTTCAACATTCTCTGAATCTAACAGGTATTTCTACCTATATATTATTTTAAGCTTTCCTCTGTAAAATGCTTAGCTTTCAGGGGACAAAAATATAAAGGAAAAAACCCAAATTCCTAAGGTTTTGAAGAAGGAATTCAAGGGTAAACTCAAATTCAAACCATGAAATTGCATGTAGCTAGAACCTTCTCATTGGCCCAGCACTTGACTGGGCATGCCTGCACAACCTGACACACACTGCCCTCCTTCCTTATGTCCTTGAGATGGCATCCAGGCATTGTTTGTCCTGCTCCATGGTCGAGGTGTTGCTCAACTCCACTTTTTTCCTGTCTCGTCTTTCTTCCCCTTCGTGAACTATGCACTCCCCTTTGGCCATCTTTTACTGTTCTTCTGTGGGTAATTCCAAGCCATAGAATTAAGGACGTGTGCACACGTGTATACACACATATACCCCACCCTTAATTCACACTGTATCCCTCTCCAGCTCTTTCTAGATAGCTTAAGGAAATTTATCTTTCTGCTTCTCTTTGTCCCATTTGTGGCCCAAATGGCCCTCATAATGGCTAATGAATGACATAGGATGACGCCCTTTGGAGGAAAGTATAAGCTGTGGGCTTTAAAGAGAAGCCAAGAGAGCTTAGAGAAGCATGGACCTTCAAATAATCAAAACGATCCCTTCTGGTTTTCCATAAAGATCTTTATATTTGCCTTTATAGCCACCTTTATGTAAATGTTTTCCTTCACCATCTATATTCAAGATAACCATGAAATTGAGTAGAACTCTGTTTTTTAATTATTTTTAGTCCACATGTATAGTATATCAGGGATTATATTATTGATTGAAGAGGCTTTCATATCTTGGTTATCTTACATGGAAGTACATTTTGAGTTTTAAGAAATGCTGACTTTTTAAACAACTTCGGACTGCTTTAAAGTCATATTAGTCAGGAAATGTTTTTGTCCCAACTTGTCCATAAGAAGGCAATGTAGGTACATGTATTTTACTTTAAAAATATGTTGTATTATCTAGTGCTGTATGTTTAAAGAATTAACGTCAGGTTTGGTAATTGATTTGCTTAACTCTGGTAGTATATATAATTAACATTTGAATAAAAATGGTAATTCCTGTGTGATATATGCTTTATAGCATGTATTTGACACAGAATAGTCGAGTCTACTGAATTAACCCTGGTAAAAATTGTAACTTCAAAATCACTTTTAATTCCCATTTTAGTAAATGTTCTCTTTGGGCCCCAGGTGTCTGCTCTGGAGCGTTCTGGCCTATGCAGCCATGATACACTGATATAATCGAGGGAGCTTTGGACAAGGTGTGGTAACATGATAAAGCCACACTTGGTACATGTTGAAAAACTGTTTTTGAATAAGGCGAATAAATATTTGAATGAAGACAGTAAAGGGGTGTTAATCTTCAGCCAGAAGCCTAATTCATCTTTATCCCTACATTGTCCTCATTCACTCATCCATCCTTTCATCCATTCAATAAATATTTAAGTACCTACCAAGGTACTTAACATATTTCATTAATATATTTGACATATTTTATCTTTCATCCAGAATCCCATAGTTTGAAGAATTTTAGGGCAATATATGGGTGAGGAAATTATAGATATCCGGGTGGCGTTCAGTCCAAGGCACGTGTGGTTATTGTCTCTTAGCCACCCCTTCTACCAACATCTGTGTTGAAATGGATTGTTCTGAATGAGAACTCAACTCTGATATATAAACTTCCACAGCACATGATTCAGAGACCTCTCCAGCACATTGGCGATTTTGATGCCCTCAATTCTGGTAACAGCAACAAAAAATTTTATGTTATCTTTCATTTTCTCTTTGATAATCACATTTGCCAAACAAAACTTTTAGAAATGCTGATTACTTTTCAATTTATGCCCTGAACCTTTAAAAAATTAGCAGATGCCTAAGAAAAAAGGTTAAATCGGTATTGTCTGTCAAATAGGGCATATTTCTTGAGGATGAAACCAAAATAATTTTGAATTAATATAGATAATATCACAAAATCAAATTAGACGAAAATAGTCACAAATAGGGACTCAAATTGAAATTTCTGAGTTATAAAAGCATTTGGATTTTGAATTATTGAAGCATTGTGGTTTAACAGGTGAGACTATAGATTTACTGCATTATGATCAATGTTTGAACCTTGGGGTGTAAAGGAAGTCATATAAAATGATTGGTGGTTTTCTAAAGATCGTGGATTTGAATAAGTGTTAGAAATGAATAAGTGTGTGCTATCAGGGAAAAAGCCAAAAAGAAATGGCTGATCTCCACAAACACCTGTTTTCGAAAGGCGGGGTAAGCACAGTGGTTAAGAGTATGGGTTAGGGGCTCACCGACTTGGATCAGGTCCTGGCTTCACTACTTACCAGCTCTGGGGCCTAGGTTATGTTGCTTAACTGGTCTGAAACGTAGGGATAATAATAGGACTATATTAAAGGATTACTGTGAGTATCATGTGAGATAATACATTTACATGCTCAAAACAGTGTCTGGTGTGAAGTAAACTTGCAAGAAATATTAACCATCCCTGTCTGTTCATCTTGAAGCATGTAACATGTGTTGTTTCTACAGTGGCATTTTCCAAGGGAGGTGTTAGGGAGAAGGATGTTGACTCTTCCTCTGAAAGAGTCCTGTCACTGTGTTACCATGTGTAGCTAGGCTACAACTGTGAATACACAGGGCTGATGTATTTTTAATATTGTTCATTGTGCATAAAGACCTTCTGAACTTTTTGTATTGTGGGGAATGATTCTTTAGACTGTATGTCATTGGTTCTCTGTATTAAGCAGTGGTTTTCAATTCAAATGTTTGATTGGGACCTATGGTTTAAAACTTTCTTTATAATGGGCTGAGGAACAGTGGACTCTTACTGTGCATATGTAAAACATAAGTTTAAATTGTTACTTGCCTGGCAGGCATTTGAATGAGAAACTCTTCTCCTATTCTGAGATAATGCTGGACAATGCTAATTTCTACACATTTTCTTGGTTTTTGTCTGCCTTTATTTTTGGCTTTGATAAAAACATGCATAATCAGAGGGAATGCTCAGTGTCCCCTTTCTCCCTTCTGTCCACCCACACCCTCACGCCCATTTCATATCTTCCCATTTTTGTGCAAAGGAGAACCTTCTGTAAAAGGGGAAAAGTCTGGGATTTCTTTGAGATGTAATGGCAGGAAATGTTTCCCATATGCCATCAGGCTAACAAATATAGGGACATAATTGTGTTTCTTGGAACATTTTTCGTGTATGGTTTGTTGGAGGAGAATTTCAGAATTTTTCTTTCTTTCTCTCTCTCTCTTTTTTTTTTTTTAATTTCATTTTTCTTTTCAGAAACGAGCAACCTAGAACTATCTCAAGGCTCTGGAACTTTTCCTTCTGGGTATTATTACAAAGATCAGTGGAGGCCTAGAAAATTTAAGATGCGCCAGTTTAACGACCCTGACAATATTACAGATTGCTTACAAAGAAAAGTGGTGTATTTATTTGGCGACTCAACAATCAGGCAATGGTTTGAATACCTAACTACATTTGTTCCAGGTTGGTACTTTGCTTTTTGTTTCATAACTCTTTCCCATATGCTCGAAATCAGTTTTGAAATAAGCAGACTCACTTGGGTGCCTGAAGAAAGGCATCAAATGAAAAAGCAGTTATTTCTCTGTAGGGCTAAAGAGGTATCCTAACCTGGACAGACATGAGATAGTTTCTGATCAGTGGTGAGGTTGTGACATATTGATGGAAGCACTGGGTTCTTATTGAAGCTCATACCACTGATCAGCTGTATGACCTTGAGCAACGGGCTACATTTGCTTTTCAAAGGGGCTACATTTCTCCATGTGAGTTGAGGCAGCCCGACAATATCACCTCATGGGTGTCTCTCACTTCTAATATTCTAGAGGTAGGCATTTCCAGTTGCTTCTCTCTTAGTTCTTTCTGGTCCAACTCCAAGTTGATATAAGAGATTTAACTGGAAAGAAGCAGCTAAACAAACTGGAGTCAATTTTAAGATATCCATGCAGCAAAGCCATCCTTGTGTTATTTATTGGCATTTCATTGGGTGACTCTGAGACCAAGTTGCTCTTACTGAGAGAGCCTGTCTGCATAAGTCCCAGCAGTATTAGCTTCCTGGTTTCACTGCTGGACTCCAGGGATACTGTCCAGATTTGGAATAAACTCCACTTAATGGAGTTTCATACTCTATTCACAACAGGCTTTTTCCTCTTCCTGGCAGGGGTGTGGATGGGATGAGGAAGGATGGATTCTGAAGACCCTGCTTACAATTTAGAGAGCTAATAAATAGTTCTGTGGGAACTGTTTTTTTATGGCTATATATGGGCAGAGACTTTCATAAAACAAATTCTCAGTTTATTATGAGTTGTTGTTTGTGATGTTTTTCTTTTTTCTCTTATTTATTACATCAACTTAGTTTTACATTTAATTTTTAGAAGGAAAAGAGGAAATAGATATGACCCCAAAAAGAGAAAAGTTAATTCCAATTTTTGTTTTGCTTGCTTTTTTGTTGAACTCAGACAGCTGAGATCTGGTTGGTAAAGCATAAATTAAACATCAAGAGAAAGGAAGTAATTTGTATGGCACTATACTAGGCATGATTTAATGCTGACCAGGCAGGGCCCTCAAAAGGTTGCTTGATTCTTAAGTTCTTATGACGTAGCTTGGTTATTTCCTTTTATAGCAATGATTACAGTGTCTTGATCATTTTCCACCATAGCGTTTGCAGAGATTTTCACCTGATAAAGCTTTGTGTCAGTGCTTGATCTTAATCAAAAGAAAGTGGTAGATTGAGCTTTTATTCAATTTAAGTGAGGATAAATGCTAAGTAGTAATGAATTAAGGAGGAAAATCTAGAAGATGAACCTGGGACTGCACAGAAAAAAAGTGAAACTTTTACTTTAACCCTCAAGAGTATCATAGGATAGTTATATTTTGGTGCTACTTCTTCAGAAGGACCAAATTCTCCATCTGAGCGTTGCTGACTTACAGCACTGTAGTAATTGGCCCTAAATAGGTCTTACGGAATGTTAATTGAATTAGCTTGCCAAAAGTTACTTAGTCTGTTTTCTGTAAGGCACTTATAGGAATATTTAGGAAAGACAGGCCCTCTTTTCTCATGGAGCATATGTTAAGTGATGAATTGTACAGACAAAGGTTTTTAGGAGTAACGGAATCAGTGATTCCTGGAATCTTCAGATGATCTCGGAGGAGCTGGTCTTTGAAATACAACTTAGATAAAGCGGGTGCAGAGAGAAGAGAATTCTAACTTCTGCTGCTGTCTTTGTTATTCTTATGACAGAGATATAAGTTCTCTAAGATATTAACATGATTTTCCATCCATAGGGTGAAATTGAAAGTCAGAAGAAACAGTTGCTCTTTTCTTTCCTATATAGCAAAAAGGTATTTGGTTACTATTATGTGTTCGTAAAGAAAGAATATTTATCTGTTAGAAGAATATTGTGTAAATGCCAAGTTAATTTTTGATATTCAACAATCAGTACAAAAAGGAAGATTTCTAGACCTAATAAGTAGTGGTAAACAGGTTATTTTGCTTCTGAGGTATAGACATAGGTATAGAATCTGTCACTGGTGTTATTACTTGTGATGTGATGTTTATGGAGTGATTGAAATGATAATTATGTTAGAATGAAAGTCCATCGAGGAGAAGGGGGCACCAAGGTGCAGTGAGAACTAGGTATCCCTTTTATATTTGTATTGTACCTTTTTGTTTTTGTACTTTTATTTTAAAATCTGTTCTTTGAAGCCAATAAGAGTAAAGAAAATATGTATGCTTGGTTTAAACATTTTTATGAATTTGAATTTTCCTTGTTTCAGATTTAGTGGAGTTTAACTTGGGTAGTCCCAAGAATGTGGGTCCCTTCCTTGCGGTGGACCAGAAACACAATATTCTACTGAAATACCGCTGCCATGGTCCTCCGATCCGCTTCACGACTGTCTTTAGCAGTGAACTCCATTATGTGGCGAATGAGCTGAATGGTATCGTGGGAGGGAAGAACACAGTGGTTGCCATAGCGGTGTGGTCTCATTTCAGCACCTTCCCCTTGGAAGTGTATATCCGGCGGCTCAGGAACATCCGCCGAGCAGTGGTCCAGCTCTTGGATCGAAGCCCTAAGACCGTGATAGTCATCCGGACAGCTAACGCCCAAGAACTGGGGCCTGAGGTGAGCCTTTTCAACAGTGATTGGTACAACTTTCAGCTGGACACCATCCTTCGGAAGATGTTCTCAGGGATTGGAGTATATCTCGTCGATGCCTGGGAGATGACCCTGGCCCATTATCTACCCCACAAGCTACATCCAGATGAAGTTATTGTGAAGAACCAACTAGACATGTTCTTGTCCTTTGTGTGCCCCTTGGAGACCTAGCCTGCCCTGGAGGGGACTGGAGGGGTCACTTTCAGTGACCTACATCACCTGCATTACAGAAAGTTTGTGGGTGGCTCTATGGGAAGATGGCTACACTGTTATGGAGAACACTTCTAAAAGAGCTAGACTTTGTGTAATGATTAGTAAGGAGCTTAGAAAATACAGATTACATTATAGTTACCTATAGGATGTTCTCCAATCTTGACTTAGCCATGGGAGAACCATTATAAACAGCTTCTACACACTGTATTGCCATTGTAACCAAAGAAGCTAATGAGTGTGTTTGAACTAGCTTCTACTGGGAGAGGATATTACTGTGCTGGAAAGTGTGAAAAATGTTCTGACGTAAATGGAAGGGACTAGTTTGGCTGGCATTGGAGTATCTGTAGCTCATCTGGAAAAGGAAATTGATTATATTTGCATGAACAGTGCAGTTAGTGCATCTTCAGCGAGTGAACTAACAAGGCTTATAGTCTGTGGCTCCTGTAATACACTGAAGCCTGCCCTGTCTCAGGAGTTTCTCTTAATCCACTTTTTCTGAATTACTTGAAAAGACCAGTGTCCTTGGTCAGAATTCTAGTGAGAATATGTACAATGTCCTGCTTTTATCTAGAAAAGGAGCAAAAGGGAGATATGAAAGCCGTATGTGTAAAATTTCTGTGTTCAATTGGTATTTGCATTGGGTGATTGTTATTTATTTGAACTAAATTTTATATGATGAATACTTATTCTAAAATAACCACTTTTGAAACTGGAAGGGTGAAATCTGTAAATGGAAATTTATTTTTGTGTTCTGAAGTTTGAAGGTTTTAAGAATTGACTTTTATGTAAAAATGCTGTTGTTTATTATAAAGATGTAGAAATTATTTCCATCTGTTTCAAGTATTTCTTTTTTGGTTTTTATTTTGAATCACATACCAAAATTAGAAATTAAAATTTAATTAGAAATTAAAGTTAGATATTGAAATCTATGACGGGTATTTCTTGACTCGGGCATAAGGTATACACATTTCGTTCATTCTTGGAAGTAAAAAGCTGCTATTCCTACTGGCTATCTTAAAATAAATTTTACTTGACTGTCTTTTAATTTTAAATGAGTTTAAGTTAATTCAGAGCCATTTAGTAAGTACTCTTTTCTTTTTCAGCCTATGTGATTACAGTCTGGTTTGAGTTACCTCTAAATGGGCATGTGAAGAAACTGGGGAGACTTTAGAACTGAAGACAGATGCTTAATGCATGGAAAAATGTACTCTTAGAAGAATGGGTCAAATAATATTTTTTTTTTAACTTAAAACAGAGTCTAAGATCTTTCCTAGCCTTGAGGGCCACCTTCAAGTTTATAAAATATATATCTATGAGGAATGAAGATTTTAAAATTATGAGTCTGAAGAGTACCAAATAGTTAAATATATTAAGATAGCTTAATTTTAATGGTCTTTACACTTTAGAGTAAGAGTCACTTGGAACATTTTATAAAAATGCAGAATTAGGAGCTATGCTTCCTGGGAATCATGGAATCACCCTTTGTGACAAATGCCCAGTGTTTTTGATGCAGTGGTGGTATGCTACACCATTGAGAGACACTAAGAGAAGAGGTAAGATTGAACTAAGGAAATAATATTCCTTGTCTATTATTTCAGAGACTTTACCCCAAACAATTCTGATCACGATCTAGTAGTGTAGGTGATATTAGCTTCATTTTATACATGAGGAACTTGAGTTTGAATTTGAACTAAGATATATGAGAGTCCAAAGCCCTTTTCAACTACAACTTGTACTTTTGTAAAGAGAAGTTTTCTTTTTCATGAAAGAAGTTTTGAGAATTTTCTCAAGAATTATTGGAGAAGGCTGAGTCATCATTTTCCCAGGAGAATTTCAAGGAGAGAGAGAACAGTGACTCTCAGGGCTTTGGAGTGATGATACTTGTTTGTGCAAATATTTTCTTATGATCTTATTCAATTTCTGTTATTTAGTGACATAAGGTCCTAAAGATTTGATGACACAGCTTCTTGAAGTATTCTCAGTCACCTCTTTTAATTTGTCTACTCTCTGTTGTTGAAGCTTTCAAAAAATGCATGAGAATAGAATTTGAAATATCTAAATCTTAGAATGATTAGATACAATATTTTAATGTCTTCTGAAAAGTTTGTTTTAGGCCAATACTGTATGGTTGTGAATATTAGCATGCCAGCCAAATAATATAGTTTGTTTTAAATACATATTTTCCATTATAAAGAGCATCATAATTTTTTAAAAATAATTTTTTATTTTTTCAAATACAGTCAAAATACATTATATTAGTTTCAGGTGTACAACATAGTGATTAAACAGTTATATAATTTACGAAGTGATCACTCATAAATCTAGTACCTATCCAACATCAAACATAGTTATTGCAATATTATTACCTATGTACATTACATCCTCATGACTGTTTTTATCATAATTTTTAAAAACTGTAAAATCGAGAAGAAAATTTATGGACAGAATCCATAATTCTATCATCAGAACTCAATAATTATTTTCATTTTGGTATATTTCCCTACTAGTCTTTTTTAACCACATAGCTGTAATCACAGAATATGTAATTGTAACGTGTTTTTTTATTTAACATACAAATATTTTTCTATGTTAAGTAGTTTTCATAACTTAATTATAAAAGTCTGCCTAAGAGTTCTAATTGCTAATAACGTTATTGTTCTTTACATAAGTTGGCTATTATGGTTGGACATTTAGGTTTATAATCAAGTATTAAACAGCGGCTTACATACAACTTCATTGGGTTAAAATATGGATTTTTATTTTGGGACCTGACAGGTTTAATTACATTTAGTGGATCTCATATTCTGGAGCTCACGTGATTGACTTGATGCTATTTGTGAAAGGGAGACTCCATAATAAGCCTCATCTATATTTTATAGAAGTCAAATTATATTTTACAGAAGTCATCTATTAAGAGTAACCTTTCTTTAGCAAATACAAAACAGACCTTTGGTGTTCCAATATGATTCATTTTACCAATTTGAACAACCATCATTTTATTAAATACCAACTAACTGACACTTCTTAGCTTCAGGTATTAAGTTTAGATTGATACATCAGAGGGCTTGTCCAGAATATACATGGTAAGCCTTTACATATCCAAGTGTTACATATCAGAGATGAGTCTATTTCTGGGCCCTATTGAAAGAAATAGCAATTATTGAGAGGTACAGGGAAATAAACATCTAAGGGAGACATTAAACACACCTCCCCCCCAAAAAAAAATTTTTACCATTATCTTCATAGGTCTGGGTAAATTTAGCTTTTTAACATTACATTAGCTAGTCACTTATGCCAGAAATCCCACCTTAAGTGTATTTATTCTCTTGTGCTAAGCATTATTCTCCCAAGAACTTATGTCTACAGTACGTTTTCAGTGCACTGAGAATGCCTGACTCCTCAGTGTGCAATAAGAAAGATCTCCACGGTGCTCTTTTTTCTCCTTCAGAGTGAGATCACCATCCCTGAGTGCTAGGCACGCCTAGAAATCTGGGGCAGTGGGTGAAAGATAAGAGGGTTGTCTAGGGCAGAAGTTTATAGGATACAGAAGGTAGAAGGGCACAAAATGCACCTCACCAACTTCTATTTAACCTGTCTCTTGAAAGTGAACTTTTACATTTTCACGTTTTTAAAAAGTGTGAACTTGAGTGTATTATATTTTAATTTTTAATATTCTTCATTAAATGAGAGGAAATTAGGCTTCTTTTAATAAGGACCTCCTGGTGTTTAGATGCCCGTTTCTACTGGAGGACCAGGAATTTCCTAATTATAAAGCTGGATTGTAACTCCGTAGAGGCAGAGGGTGGGGGAGGTGGGGAGGTGGGGGGGATGGGGATTGGGGGTATGGGGGTTGGGGTGAGGGAAGCAATACACAGATGACAGTAGTAAGTGTCCCAGAAGGAAAAAGAAACTAGTGAAACCAAATATCATAGGAGGAATCCTTTTAGCATTGTGCAGTGGTTCGTTCTTTTTAAATTCACTCCATCTACTGTCCCCCACCCCCCACGAAAATATCATCAAGTTACAGGGCAAATGCTTCATTTATTCGAGAAATAAATGCTTTATTTCTCGTCCTTTAATTTGCCGATGACGGTACACGATAGCGATACTACTTTTTGATCGCCATATTTAAAAAGCTATATTGTATAAGGTGAGACCCCACCCAGCCCCCAACGCATACACACATTCAGAGGCCATATAGAAAAAGCGAAATAAGAGATGACTCTAATGAGGCAACGCTAATGCCTTACAGTGGAGTCATTGAGACATTTAAAAAAGGCATCCCTAAGAGAAAAATATTTTGTTTATAGACTTGTTTCTGATTCCTCTGCGCGGCTCCAGTCCAGGTCTTGGTGCCCGCCCCGGAGGGGAATGTCCGGGACTCGGGTCGGTACCTTTTTAGCCTGGGAATTTCCAGTATTCAGAAAAAATCCACGAACCTAGTCCTCGCGGCCCCCTCCCCGCCTCCTCTGCCCCTCCTCTGTGCCCACGCAACCCCTTTCCAATGAGAGTTTGACCATATTCTGTATTTTAGAGAACAGTTCCCTAGCTTCCCCCGCCCCCACCCCTCTCTAGAGGGGTGAACAGAAAGCGAGCTAGCGCTATAAAGGGGGCCAGGAGAGGGGCTGGCCTTCTCTCGCCGCAGGTCAGACGCTGAGTTCTTAGAGAAAAAGGCTGCTTAACTGCTGCTGCTTATCATGTAACCTCAAAAGGAAACTGAACATCTTTCTCATGCTCTCACGTACTTGGGTTATTATCGCTGATTACAGCTGGAAACGATTTACCTTTACGTATTTGCATGACTTGACTCTTCAAACACAAAGGTATATTTTTATTATTTGATATTTAGTATGAAAAAGTATCTTAAATATACTTTTTTTTTTCCCTTTCTCTTTTTTTTTTTTGCTGTTTTTTTTCCCCCTTTCTTTTCTTTCCCCATATTCAAAGTCTTTCACTTTGGAGCCACTTTCTGATATTTGGGTAATCATACTTGTTTTGAGGCAAAATATTGGGGGCAATTTTTTGGGGAAAGAAAATCTGGGAAGTTTTTATAGTTGGGTAATGGCTGTGAATCATTTCTGTTTGCCTTGAAGGCCCAGGAAGGACTAAGATGCTGATGGAGAAGGTGGCTAGGATGAGTGATGAAAGTAGAATAAATTTAATGTAACAATTTATCTTTAGGCAGTGAGAAAAAACGGTGATACCCCAAGCAGAAATCTCCCAGGAGGTTTGATTGTGGGTTTAGAGGTATACTTTCTCATCTCACCAAGGTGAGATATGGAAAAATAGATCTGAGTAGATGGAAATGTTTTATAACATGCCCTCATTGATTCTTATCTTACCTCTGTAATGTTAAAGACAAAGATTACAGGACCATTTTGTGAATAAAGGAAACCTGAAATTTGATGACTTAGAGCGACCCCCAGATTTATAACAATCTTTGTACAGTTTTTTAAGAGATTTTGTGCAAATAAAAGCACATTTCTAGGTAGGATAGATTAGGGATTCTCTCTACATGGATTAGTGAACTGGCTGTTGTAGGGTGGGGGTGTCCCAAAGAGGATGACTCTGATATGTAAATTTTAAGCTCTTGGTAATATATATTCCCCCACTTTAAAGAAATACATCATCTGGTCAGGTGAAAAAAAGTTTAAAATTTATTCACTGCTCTCAATAATCCCCGACAGAGAAGGAGTTTGGCCACACAGATCATCTAAACATGCCGATAACTCTGACATCTTTTTATTTGGCTTCAGAGAAGAGTGTGTAATTCACCAGCCTTCTCCATTATAACATCTTGCTTAGGCTAAAGACACAGTCTGGCAGGGTACAGGCGAGGAGCCCTGGGCCACGGGAAGAGTCAGTCTGGGATGAGTTAGCATAAGAAATCAGAGCACAGCACAAATAATGTTAAACGTTTGGCAGCATCCTTTCCAGCACGGAAGTGATGACTGTGGTCAGCATAATTTAGTTGCCCAGATAAAGACTTTTCCTCACTGAGGAAATGGAGGCAAATCTTTCTCATTCTACTTTCTCCAGAAAGAAGTCCCTCTATCAGAAAGCAAAAGAAACTCAGACGTTAAAGAACCATGGAGACCACTACCAAGGGGAAAACTTTTATAATTGTTGTAGACTCGTAATGAATTGCTCCTGAGAAAAATGTTTCCCTTTCACTCATAACTAACAATGGTTTGGCTCACTCTTGATTTTCTCCCCCAGGTTAACAGGAAGATCAGGAGGCTGAATGTCACCTTTTGGCTTTCCTGGCCTGATGTTGAACTCTCAAGGGTGAGCAAGGAAGATTTTTCTAACCAAGTAGGATCCAGATGTTACCTGGGCCTTGGCTGATGTAGTCAAAATGGGATGTTTTTAAAATTTCTAAAGCTCTTGTATCTCTTAAATCAATTAATTTTTGAAGTCACTTCAAAGTTAACAAATTTTAGTCAAAGACATTTTACTGTGATTTCTTGTGAACTAATATTTTTTGGATGGTTTAGCATCTTTTTAACCAATTTGAATCTCCACTGTTTTCCATGAGAGGAGGACACATGAAAGATACATCTACAAGGGGAATTCAGCTATCTGCTGACTGATAGTTTCAGGGTTATGTAATCTTTAACAGACTCAGAGAGCATCAAACCCCCTACAGTTTTGGTGAAGCCACTCTTTAAAGCTGGTCTGTGTGGTTTCTGATTAAAGCATTTCCTGTTCCTTTAATTTGGGACCATCTCTGAGGTAAAACACTTTCCTTCCAAATTTAGCAGATTAAAATATTTTACTGCTCTTTGGGGAGAGTTAGTGGAGAGGGAATTAACATTTATTAAATACTTATATTGGGAATTGACCAGCAAAACCTCATTTAGCCCTCAGAATAGCATCTGAGGCCCATGTAATTAGCCTTATTTTATAGGTGAGGAAATTTGGGCTCAGAGGGATTGAGCAATTGGTTCAAGGTCCGCCAGATAGTAAGTGGCATAGCTTGGATGTGAATCTGATGCGGCTTGTTCCCATAGCCAATGCCCTTGCCACTGGGATATTAGCAGAGCTACCATGCGGAGGGGTCAACCTTTGCCAGGGCTCTGATTTCCCTAGGGTCCTCCATTTTCCTAGTTCATACCTGGCTACTACCTACTCCCTGTTCAGATCTAATCGATAAACCTTTAGTTGATAACCACGTAACCCTTCACAGTTTAAGAAGATAGTAGGAAAAATTTTCACTCCTCAAAGAGTGAAGCTATATGGTGGAATTGATGGGAGTGGTCAGACATTAGGGGAGAGGCAGCCTCTTATTAAGCTGTTTTTGGGCACAACAGTTAGGATTATAAAGAAAGGGAAATCCTGCTGCTTGTTCGCCTTGCTCCTCTCTGGATGTTTCTTTCCCTGCTGGAAAGCTAAGTCTCAGAAGAGCATTCCTAGTCACACCTCTGGTGAAGGGCCCACTGCTGCTGCTTCTGAAAAGAAGAGCCACCTGCACTTGTCAGACCCATTCACCAACTCTCTACCATTCCTGCTATTGCAGGGTGAGTTGACTATCCGTATTTAACTTTTCAGAGGTAGCCCCCAGGATAGAAATTTGCATGTTTTGTATCTGGTGATTTTTGTTGTTGTTGTTAATTTCACATGATCCTTTTCTAGTTTGCATTTCCTATAAGCTCTTTAGTATAAGGTGAGTGGAGTAATAAATCTAGTTGGATGGTTAAAAAATAAAATGCTCTGATGAATTAAGAAAGAATTTTGATGTTTGTTTGCCTTTTAAGGCAATGCTTCTCACTTAGATATGCCTAAGAACTACCTGCAGATCTTGCTGAACTACAGATTCTGATTCAGTAGGTCTGGGGTGGAGCTTCTAACTCTGCATTTTTAACAAGGTCCCCCGTGATCCTGATGTTGCTGGCCCAACTTTGAGTAGCAAAATCATAAGGCTCCTTAAGTTCCAGTTAATAAGAAAAATTATATTTTTTTTCTCTATAAAATCTGCATGTCATTTTACCATGTAGAAAAATAAATTCTGTCATGGTTATGTTATGGTACATTCTTTATGCATGATACCAAATATCTGAATTAAACTTCTCAAAATTCTGTTAATCACCTAGATGCTATATCCATACAATAGCAACTTCCAGATATTTGGAGACATTAAAAATGAATTTCTCACTTTTTATTTAGATCTTTAGCAGTGTGCAGATACTTTTAATATTGGTGTAAGACTTTGGGACACATTTAAATGTTGGTTAGTATGTATGCATCCCTAGTTCATTGATTATTTTAGTCGAGTTTGCTAATTGTTTTGGAGACCCTTTTGAGAATGGCTAATTCTGTAAATCATGTCTTCTCAAAGAGGGTGATATTGTCAAAAATCAAAATTGGTTCTTTGGGGGAAATTCCTTAGATATTACAATGGTTTTTGGCCATCTTAAGGACCATTGTACATGAACAGATATATAATATATCTGTGGTTTTAAACTTTCATCAGGGGACAATTAGGGAAAAAATGTTTAAAAAAACTCCTTAGGAGGTGTAAAAATGAGAGCAATGTTGAGACACACAACTGTAAGTACTCTACGCATACTTACTCAATTGAATTCAAAAGGATTTTTCTCTGGCCTGTTGTGTTTTAGTGTCTTGCTTTATGTCTGCATCATTGTCATGGATTTTTAAAAATATTTGCTTCCAGAAGAGAGATGATTTCCTTTATTGTTATTATTTTTTGTATTTCTTTACTTCAGGAACATTATCTTCCAGTATATCCGTAAATGTGTTTAATATTTAAGAAATCGTGATAAAATATACATACATAAAATTTATCTTTTTAACCATTTTTAAGTGTACAGTTTGGTGGTATTCAGTATATTCGTGTTGTGCAGCCATCGTTACTTTTCATCTTTTGAGTTATTTTTCATGTTCTTAAAATGAAACTCCATATCCATTAAACAATGATGCCCTGTTCCTTCCTCCCCGAGCCCTTGGCAACCACCATTCTGCTTTCTATCTCTGAATTTGATGATTCTAGGTACTTCACATATGTGGAATCATACAATATTTGTCCTTTTGTGACTGGCTTATTTCACTTAGTATAATGTCCTCAAGGTTCATCCATGTAGTAGCATATTTCAGAAATTTCTTCCTTTATAAGGCTGAGTAATATTTCATTGTATGTATATACCACATTTTGTTTATCCAGTCATCTGCTGATGGGACACTTGAGTTGCTTCCACCTTTTGGCTATTGTGAATAATGCTGCCATGAACATGGGTGTACAAGTATTTGTTTGAGTCTCTGCTTTCAATTTTTTCGATGTATACCTAGAAGTGGAATTGCTGGATCATATAATAATTCTGTGTTTAATATTTTGAGGAACTGCCATGCTTTTTTCTATAGCAGCTGCACCATGATGATTTTTAAAAACTTTTTTGTATAGTGTAGGCAGAGTGCAGTGAAAAAGTGTATACATCATGACTATCTGGCAAAAGTGATCTGAAATTCAGAGTAAATAATCTGATAAGTGATTTAGCACCATGACTATTAAAACAAATCAACCACCTTTACACACTGACCCTTGCATGTCCACATACTACAGTGTGCATACAAATGAGTGCATGGTTGGGAATAACTCCTCTGAGAACCACTGAGGAAATGCACTTAGAACATATGGGTCAGATCCTTTTAAAAGTGTGGACCGCTTGCCATGGAATCCCACATTTAAAAGAACTCAAGAGAGGTTTGTGGGAGGTTTCAAAGGGTCAGAGCTGCAAAAGTGGTCCCCTTATATGAGTGAAGATGAACTGAACCCAGAACACCTTGAAGACAGGAATTGTGTGTTTGAATTTTCACCCTCCTCTTCATTCTTCCACCTCTTTCTCTTACCTCTGCAGTGTAAGCACATGGTTGAACAAACTACCCATAATGGAAAAAAAAAGTGAAAATTATTTATTTTCCAATCTGCGAAAAACTATTTTGAAGACTTTAAGAACTTTCTATTTTATAACTCTGTTAAGGGTAAAGTAGGTGGGTTTAATCAGGGGTGGAAGACAAGAATTGGAGGAAACTAAACCCATCACTGGGCAAGGCCGCCAGATTTACCCTTGGCATCTCTAGTATCATCATAGATGAAATGGAACTGTCTGAAGGATGGCAGATGCTGATATATCATGGACCTTCCCAGCCCTGCTGTTCTGTGCTGATGGGAAACAGTTTTGTTTGTTTATCTGTGTTATTGAACAGCATCCAGCATTAAGATAAGAAAGGGGTTTTCAAGCACAGTCTTAATGTCAAAATCTAGGGATGGTGCCAGCCCAAGTGTTTATAGCAGACAGGAGGTGGAATGTATAGTGAGAATGTTAAAGGACAGGCTCTCTCTACCTGATACCTCCTGGGGGGAGGGACACAATTCAATTAATAACAGATTTGATGCAAATGGATTTTAGAGGATGTGAAAAGCAGGTACAGAATTTAGTTTTGATGTGAGAAGTCACAGGATCCAGTTGTAATTGAGCAGGGGAAAACATGAATATGATGGCTTTCCTGCACAAACTTCCAGCTGCTCTTAAATGTGATGGTAGTGAGAATGAGAACTATGGGGAAGGTGGGAAGTATGTTGGAGAAGGAAGTATTAGGACTTTTCTACAGTGGAGTAAAGGAATAGAAAGAGTCAAATCTTTAAGTCCTCTAGAAATTTCTAGAAAAATGAAGATAGTTTGTTGGTGGGGGTGGAGGAGCAAAGGGGTAATACGGCAAGTTTAGTTTTCAACCTGTCGATTATCTTATTGGCATCGTGGAATTAGAACTCAGAGAAAAGGTCAAAAGTGGATATAAGAATCTGGAGTCTTTATATAGGTCAAAGTTATACCTGTGGGAGTAGAGAAGCTTGCTCGGATTTCAAAAAAGAGAGGAGACAAGAATTCTCAGGTCTCAAACTACTTTATTGTCGCATAGATTTGGAAGGTAGTATGGAGATTTTCCAGGACCTCTCTGGCTAAAATATCACCTCGAGCTCTCTCCCTTTGCCTTGCTTTGTTTTTCTTCATAGTGCATTATTACTACTTGGTTATTGTCTATCTTTCCCAGTAGAATGTAAGCTCCATGAAGGCACAGACTGTCTTTTTGTTCAGTACTGTATTTCTGGTACCTGGAAGAGGGTCCAGAACATTGTAGCTGCTCAATAAATATTTGCAGAATGAATCTATGAATAGGTTAATTTTCATGATCAATAGAATTTAAATGATGATTGCTAGATATTGCCTTTTCATCTTTTCTTAAAACAAAATTTTGATCTTTAACAAATACCTTTAGATAAATGGACACACAGACACATATACCATAAAACTGTGTTTTGTTTCTATTTTTTTCCCATTAAAATGTGCTTTCCTGAGAGCAAGATCCCCTCTCTGCAACAGCATTTCTTTATGAGAAAGGAGGTGTGACTTTAAAAATCCAGGCATTTCAGCAATCTGATTACTCATCAGATTATCTGTTTGCACCTACTTGTGTGTGTGTGTGTGTGTGTGTGTGTGTGTGTGTGTGTGTGTGTGTAATTTGCATAGAAGTTTATTTGTGGAGTCCTTGGTTTCTGTCAGGTTTCTTTTCCTTTTACTCACTATACTATATTAAAAATTCTCATCTCACTGTACCTGTGTGGGTGCCAATAGTTCATATAAATGTAAGTTTGTCACCTTTCTGTATAATTTTCTTCAGGAGGACTGCTAGGTATGGTATGGTGTCTCATAAAATATAACTGTAGGTAGGATAGGCATTTAAACCAAGTCCACCCATCTTGTTTATTTTAAGAAATCATAAACAAAGGTAAATATGAATCTGTTTGTATTTCATATAGGTAAAAACTTTTATGAAATCTAGCCTCTCTTTTTTCAGATAGTCTGAGTGGTACAAATGGTACTAGAATTATTGGGTTAAGTAATTTAAAGCAACAGTCCTCCAACGGATGAGGAATTCCTCCTTAAAAGACTATCAAAATCACTGGGAAAGTATTTTTAAGGGCCACACAACTCCATTTTGGAGGTTGTAGTATCCAGAGAGCACCTTACTGAGGGGAGTCATACCTTTTAGGCGTCTTGGGGGAAGAAAAGAGTTGAGAATCACTGGTCACAGATTCTGAGGGTTCAAATGAACGGAGCATATTAAACTATAAAACAACTTGGTTTTATCTATCCTCTAGTCTTTATTGCAGGATTGCCTTTTGGTCCCCCAGAAAGTTCACTACAATGTTTTGGAACTTTTATTAAACAGTATAGGATGACATAGTCTGATGGGAAGAGGACACTCTGTAGGGCAATAGGAAAAGTCTGTAAAACCCAGAAAGAGTTAAGAGATGAAATCTGAGTGTACTTGTTGAAGATGGAGACAAATGGGAGGGTGTTAACAGGAAAATCTGTTAGCTGAACCTTACGGCCAATTTAGTGCATCTTTAGGAATAGTTCATTATAATAGTTTTCTGACTTACAAATTCTACAACTATGATTAAAAAAAAATACTTTGGACTCCTTCCTAACCACTTTGATTGAATGAATGATAAAGTGTTCTGGGGGAAAAGTGCTATTCAGTCAACAAAGTATGACTAAGCAGGTTTTTGTCCAATATGTAATCTATCCCTCTCTGCTCCTCCCAGCCTCATACACACAAAAGGGTGGAGATTTGCTGAATGATCATAATAATTTTTGGAAATGGGAAGGGAACTAACATTTATTAAGTATCCAGGATATATCACATTCTTTACATATGTTATACATTATCTCATGTGATTTTAGCAACTTATTTAGATACTAGTATCCCAGTTAACATGTGAGGAAACTGAGGCTCAGAGATTAAGGGACTTGTCCAAGGTTACATAGCTGGTAAGTGCTAGAGCTGAGTTTGCAAGCTTCAAAGCCATGATACCACAGTGCTTCTAAGCACTTTTGCTTAAAGCAAGAGTTGGAAAACTTTTTCTGTCATGGGTCAAATAGTAGACATTTTAGGTTTTGTGGATTAAGACAAGATGGAAGATACTACACAGGCACTTATATAACCATTTAAAATATAACTGTCTAAAAATATAAAAACTATTTTTAGGTGACAGGATGTACAACAGGATAGATTTGACCTACCGGCTGTAGTTGTCAACTCCTGGCCTAAAGTATTCAGCAAATGTAAGCAAAAGCAATTTTTGGGAAGGGAAGGTGATGGTTTGAATGAATAATTGTCTTTAATGTTGTATGAATTTGCATAGTCTTTTAGTAAATGAGAATTCAGATTCTCTCATTATTTAATTCCAATATTAAATTATCCCTTCAATTATAAAATTTTTTATAGCTATACATGTTTATTGAATTTTATCTGCTAATGTGAGTTGTAGTTGGCAAGATTTCATAACTGTATTTCCCCTTAATCTTTGACCATTCTCCCAGGCATTAATTACATTAGAGATAAAAATATATATGTAGTACCCAACATAGTATTCAGTACATTATGGATATATAGTGGTAGTAATTATTATTAACCTTATCAATATGTCAAAGTATTATATTATGTGTCTATAATACTTTATTTTTTGGGGGGGTAATGATGTCTATTCTGCACATGATCTAGGTTAATTTCTCCTTCTTGGCTCTTAAACATTTTTATAATTAGTCTTTCTATCTGGCACTTGCTAATGTCCTTGTTTATAGAAATTCAAAATAAATCCCTGTAGACTATGTGAAGCCCCTTCCCCCGCAAAAATCCCCGATAGTTCCCAAATCCTAAATTTAAAATTCTGAATTAAAAGTTCTAAAAGCAAAATTCCTCTTGATAAAATGCAGCATATAAGGCATTCATGCCTTTATATAAAGCATGGATTATATTAACATCCCTAATCTAATCTGACAAAATGTATTATCTGTGTTAAAAAGGGAATGGAAAAGGAGAGTATGAATATGAAAGTTTTTGAAAATGTAAGTCATCATATAAATCAGTTCAATTGACATGTTTAATAAGCAACTATGTACTGAGCATTTACAAGTATAGTATCCTGTTTCTACATTAAAAAGGCATTAAGCTCAAATCAACCCACTTTTCACATATAACCTTTCTGGGAAAAGAAGCTTAAATCATTACCTAAAGGAGAGTACAACGATGGTTGGAAGTCTCTTAGCCTCATGGCTTTGAGATGCATGTAGGCCAATGTCTGATACAAAGGAAGAGTGGAGGGTGTTTCTGTCAAAAATCTTAATTACTTCAGATATCCAAATTCAACTACGAAATATTCAGGCCTTTGGCAATTAATTAATTGCCTTCAGATTTTTTTTCTCCTTGTAATGTAAGTATTGCCATGAAAGGTAACAAAATTATTTACATTACAAGGTAAATCAGTTTATCAGAATTTTCCTTCTGAAAGCTGAGCTAACTTCCCAGAGGATGGAAGTTTTTTATAGGGGGACATAAAAGGAAGAATAATTTTGGACTATGTTTTACTGCCTGAAATTTGCAGAATTGTATGGAAAAGAGTTACAAAAAAAAAAAGAATGGAGAGGAAATAAAGGAGGAAAAGAGGAGTTGGGAGAAGATACTTTTCTTTCTTCGCCATTCTGTTTAAGGCAGCAGATTTTAGTATCCTTTAAAGGAGGCAAAGTTGACAATATTCCCACATTCAGTATTTACGATGGTGGTTTCATTCATATTTATGGAAGTGAAATCTTTGAATTGTCAACAAGGCAGCGAAAGCAGAAGCAACCACAGAACTTGTAATGCTCTGCCCTTTTGGACAGAGCTCATCTACATCATTATTTTTCTCTATATGTCTTTTATAGATAAAGTTCATCATTATATAGAAACAAGAAACACCCTCATGAGCTAAGAACAATTTAAGGGTGAATTTTTAGGGATGTGCACCAGTTTCATGTAGATATTTTGTGTGAGTTTTGATCATTACTTACTTATTGATCATTATACCAGACAGCCCTTCAGACTAACACCGAGCATTACTCCGTCAAATCGTTTGATTTTGCATGAATCATATATACATTTTTTGTATGTGAATATTTTCTCAGATCTAATGGAAAAAAATTTTCATTTCTTTATAAACGAACTATTAAAAGAGAACACAAATTTGTTTTGTTTTCTAATTTATGGACTTGCATTTCAGTCTGCTGCTGCGCTGGAAGGTATATCAGGGTACTGTAAGCTGATGTGATTATGATGTTTAGCTATGTGACGTGGCCTTGTACAAGGAGCCTCTTCTGCCCATCCATCAGAGGACAGGCCTTCTAAAAAGCAGTGGGGTTACTTTACATAGTGGATAACTCACTTGGCACATCACAGGTGCTCAGAAAATATTTGTGGGACAAAGTGGTACATGGCACCTCTTAATGGATACTCTTTGTAAGAGAAAGCACTAGAGAAATATCCCAGGGACACTCCAGCGTTCTTTTTGCCTTGACACAATCAGTCCATAACATGCAAGGTTGTACATACTGTACATGCCGTACTTAGAAGTGTTTCAAGTTCATTCTGTCAACACTGAAGAAAGTGTTCTGAGATGTGGCAACCTTTTGCTAATTCATCTGTATGTTGATTAAGTTACTAGACAGGTGTATTTACCTGCTTTGAGAAATTTCCTCAACAGAAACATAAGAGTAGACTGTGCTTTGATATCAGATGTTAATGATTTGCTGCAAACATGACCTAGAAAATTATTTCCAAAAACAACTTTTTGTTTTTTCTAGGCTAAAAATAATGTGTTATACCATTTGTAAGGAAGCAGTTTATAGATCTTACTAACTACAACTGTTTGTGCCATAGCCTGGGAGAGTAGATGTAGGTGTTCTTGGGAAGTATGTGAGCCCTGATGGTACTGAGTATGTGTGTCTCAGTAATAGTAATAATATAGAAAGTATATGACCAGAATGTGTACAGCTCTGGATATGAGCTCCACAAAGACAAAGATTTTTGTCTGATGCACTGATGTGACCCAATGTCTAGAAAAGTGTTGGCCATTTAGAAGGTATTGCCATATTGAAGAATAAACAAATTTGAAAATATATGATCTGATTTGTTTCTCTGCATTTAGAAAAATTCAAATGCTCAGAAATTTAAATGTTTCTGAGAGTTTAAAAAGTTTTACAGTGACATGCAGGTAACACAAATATTTTCCAGGCAAAGCATCTAAAAATCAATATGTTACATAATATGATATCTGTTTTGAAAGCTCCTGAAAACTTTTACATTATTTATAAAGTTGATATGAGCCAAAGAATCCTGGGCAAAAGATAGCTGGGGTTTTCTATTTGCAAGATATATGAAAATAGTTGTATAGTAATCCACGTGCTAAGAATGAAGGGATTCTAATTCAGGGGGCCAAAGGGCCTATTTCTGATGTCTGTGTGATGTTGCACATAAAGTAATTTTGGAAGCGTTTACATTTGTTTCCATCATACAATTAAGTATGTACTAAATAACAAGTAGTTGGCTACTTACAAGGGATAGATGTTCTCGGAGATTATAGTGCAGTAGAGACAGGGATCATTTCAACACAATTTAAGAGCAATGATGGAAATCTGTGTGAGGACACAGAAGATGGGCCTTAAGCCAAACTAGGGGTGAGAGGGTGGGGAGGAGGGAGAGTCAGGAAAGTCTCCAGGGGTGTCGGTTGTTAATCTGAGTCTTGAGGAAGGTGTACATGAGTTGGCCAGGTAAGGAAGGGGAGAGTGTTCTGTGCAGAAGCAGCAGCAGAGATGAAGTTCCAGAGATGTGTGAAACTATTATTTTTGTTTGATATTGCTGTAGGTATTGAGGAAGATGAGACTTGTGAGGAAGGCAGGGCTTGAACACCTGCCATTCTAAGAAGATTGAACTCGAAGCTAAAGAGGATAGGGAGCTATTGAAGGATTCTTCACTAGAGTAGAGGAATTCTTAGACTTGGTTGTGGATATGGCATGCTGATGGCAGTGTGGAGGATAATTTTAGGTGGACGAAGCTGGATGGGCAATCATTTGGTTCATGTGAGAGGTGAAGGCCTGTCTTAGACAGTTTAAATTGAGATGGAGAAGAGAGGAAGTTTCCAGAATCAGATGTTCAACAATTATTAGTCCAATCTGGAACTATTAATTTGAATGATATGAGATTGTGTACATTCTGTCAATAAAAATTTAAAAAATCTTTATTACTTTAAAAACTTATTTTCTAAATAAAAAAAAACATTTATTGAGAAGAACAGTATTGTTTTACATTTTTGCAAATCTCTTAATTTCTGGCTTAATGGAAGACACATACTTACATCTCTTTCTGCATTTAATTTGTTGCAATATGTCATTTTGGTTGAAGCATATGAGGAAAATTTGGCCTTATACAGATATGTAGTGGAAAAGGAAGAAATGTTTTAATAGCCTTTTCAGATAATTGGGTATTCTTATTTAAGATTATGCCAAAATAAGTGATAGTTCCTTATAGGATAAATGCAATGTGGAATCTGAAACCAGAACAATGAACTTTTTGTAGTCTAATACATTAATAGCCATTGGTTTCTCTTATACCTTGAATGTAATGTGTGATTTTGTAACATCTTGAATGGTTCATTTGGAAAATATTAGTTGAGTTATGTACATTTTCCAAATGTTGCCACATTTCATTACATAATATAAAAAAAATCACATTTGTTGATAACACATCATCACTGACTTTATCAAAAATGTCTTTAAATAATGGGAAGCTGTTAAACTCAGAGTATCAGACAAAAGTTTCCCATATTCTAATTCTCATTTGAAGGCTTGGCTTTTATCATTAGCAACAATACTGTCAGTTGTTTCTTAATATGATAGGCTTAGTTTGTTCATTTAAAAATATAAAAATATGTAAAGACATGGACAATAAACTAGTGGTTACCAGACGGTAGGGGGAGGGATGAGGAGGGAGGTAGATGGGGTAAAAGGGGTCAAATATGTGGTGATAGAAATCTAACTATGGTAGGTGAACACACAATGCAATATATATATGCCTTACTGTTAAATTGTACACCTGAAACTTACTGGATTTTGTTAACCAATGTCATCATAAAATAAACAAACAAACAAAATAAAATAAAATGATGTAGGAGCTAAATAATTAATAATAATAATAATAATAAAATATATATCTGATGCCTAAGTCTGAATAACCACATTTTGTCAGACAAGTAAAATTGGTGTTCCATGAAAAATAGTGACTAGTTCAGCTCACAACTCCAACATTATTTGAGTAGAAAAATTGGCAATTTCACATTGTTCAACCGAATCAACCAAGAGCTTTTCCAGACAGTCATCATAGAATATTAAAAAATAAGTATTTTTCAGGTGTCAGGATTTAATAAAATTAATGGTTGTTATGATTTCATCTAGGACTTTATTAAGTGAAACTGGCTTTTCCCCCTTTTTTCTTTTCCTGCAACTGGGTGGTGGTGAAGAATACAATGACTACTAGATCATTTTGTTGTCACTGCCTTGATTTGTTTGTTGTAAGACACCAGAAGTTTTACTCACTGCTTTTGTACCATCAGTACAAATGTCAACACAATTGTTCCAGAATAAATTATTATATTAAAAAATATATACACTTAGAAAGTTTCAGCATCCCTTACGTTTGTTGGCAGGCATTTACATAAAAAAAATCTTCAGTTATGAGCTGGTGCTGATATCTGATGAATACAACCAAAATAGCAAGTACAGACAGTCTGTAGATCTGTTCATTTCTAAGGCAAAAATGTGGTTCTGTCGACAAGATCAGTTTTCATGTTTGAAGTTAAATCTTTAATTCAGTGACTTACTGTATCATTGGAAAATGGCCGTGCCATGATTTCTTTTGCTGACTTTTCATCTAGAAGGCATTCAGCAAAATAAAATCTACCAGGCTTTATTGGTTGCTCACCTGTGTTGTTCACTTCTTCAATAATGCAGTACAGTAATTTGCCTTGCAAGATACTTCACAGACTTTTTCATTTCAAGTTTGAAAAGCTGCACCAAATAATTTTTGGCTTTTCTAAAGTTCATTACACTACATTTAAGAATTCAGTAGCTTTTACTTTACTTAACTTACATACTACAATTAATTCAGCAATGTTCCATTGTATAAGACATAATAAAGTAAATGATTAACGTCTATAAAGCCAAGGGAAAGATAGCATCGTCATATTTTTATTGCTTATTTACAGTTTCTTCCAGTTCCTTGGAATAGATTGCTCCCTTTCATGAGTCAGGGAACTCTGATAAGTCATTTTCACCCTTTTCTATCACATTAGATGTAGATGGTGCATCTGAGCCATGAGGAAAATGAGTCCTCTAATCTTTTTTAAAGCAAACAATCAGGGTCCAGAGTCAGACAGATGAGGATTTTAATCACTTCTCCACCTATAATGAACAATGTGACCTTGGGCAAATACTCAAGGCTTAATTTTTTGAATATAATTTCTGTGGTCAGGAATCTGGGAATGCCTTGGGGTTCTGTTTGGTCAGTGCTGTAGCTATCTGGAGGTTGACGTGGAGCTGGGGGATCTACTTTGAAAATGGCACACTCACAGGGCTGGCCAGTTGGTGCTGCCTCTTGGCCTCAGTGGACTTTTCCAGTGTCCTCATAACATGGTGGCTATCTCCCACCATGTTTAGAGCAATTAAATAGACAAAATTGAGTTTGCATTTCAAAATTTAAATAAAGCAGAGTATTTAAAAATTTTCCCTTTGTAGCGATAGTAACAATCATTCTCAACTGTGTCTGTGGGGGTTTGATCTTCTCAAAAAGTACAATTGCTTTAGCATTTCATGGAAAACTGTTTCTATTGAGACATTAGTTCTTCATGGACGATATTTTTCTATATTAAGTTCTCCAGAGGCCATGATTTTGAAATATGAATTTTACATACCAAGCGAAACAGGAAATAATTTTAGGCAGAGAATTAATTTTGTAAAAATAATTTGCCATGAATTTTGTCCATGAATTTATTTGAAAGGCTATTCAGGGCATTTATTATACATAAAGTGTTAGGGAGGAGAAAAAAAAAATTCAAATAGATTTTATTGAGAGGCTCCAGACGGCCTCTGCGCCCCTCAGTATCATGCCCAATAAGCTGTTTTCAGATTCATATTGTCTGCCCAAGTCTTTCATGTTCATTATGTATTTCTTAAATAAAGACCCAGGGTCTCAGCTGCCACTGGAGGTGCTCTGCCATAGTTATCCTTTATATTTAATGTTATCATCTTCCCTTTCACTATCCTAAAAAGGACTGTATGCATTCATCTGACTCCTCTTAGTTCTTTGCTCATGCTATAAACGCTGGGGGTTGACATCCCACCATCCTGTAGTGCCTCTGCTACTTCTTTTCCAAAGATTTTCCTCATGACCTCTTTTCCTCCACCAGACGTGTTGCCTCTTTTTAGAACTCACTGAACTTTGTATCCCTCGTGATACTTAATCATAATCAGTTTCTTTTAATATAGCATGAGTGTACTTATCATTCCTACGAGATTATACTGTACTTGAAAGTACAATGTACTCGGGCTTAATTCTTCATTCTTTTTCTCTTGCCAACTCCTAGCCATGGTTTTAGCAAATAGGACTTTAATAAAAAATTGTGTAAATCCATTTTAGAAAGTATTTAAGATAGGAAAGGGCAAAATTCCTGTTTCTCAGACACAATGTAAATTTATGCAGACTAAGGGAATTACATATATAAATAAGACACATACATATATGTGTGTTTATTATCATTTTGCTGTGTTCCAGTATTAAAGGATACAAAGGTACAGGGCGCTGCTTTTTATTCCTACGCCGCGCCCCAAACAAAACAAAACGAATAGTTGTTGCCCAGATTGTAACTGAAAGGCAAGAAAATGGCTTCAAATTATTTTCGGTTTGCGAACTGGTCAAAAGGAACGCTGGCAAACATTTACTAAGTTGAGAAGTTGCTCTGAGGCGCTGGAGGAGTTGGGCCCTTTGGAACTTCCCAGAGACGCCGTCAATCGTCCCGGCGAGCAGCTCGCCGCGCTAGGGCAGGCGGAGGGGTGCGGGGCGCGGACTTCCTTCTCCCCGGAACCAGGCCGACCGGTTCCTGCTGCCTCCGCGCCTCCCCCGCAGCCCAGGGCCCCAGCCATGCGCCCTCGCCCTGGGCCTGGCTCGGCATCTTTCGACCGGCGGCCGGGGCGGCGGTCGGAGTGCCGCTCGCGGGAGGCCGCGTTGGCCCTGGTTTCCAGGTGAAGGTCACGAAAACAAGCCGCGGGGCTCGGCGGGGCTGGGCAGGCGGGGCGAGGGCGGAGGGCACATTGCTTCATCCTGTACATTTTACTGGAAACCGATCGCATCCGGGGGAGGGGCCGGGAGGTGCCCGGACGCCGCCAATGGCCCGGCGGGCGCGGGGGAGGCCTGCGAGGCGGCGGCCCCTCCCCCCGGCCGCGGCCCGAAGGCCGGTTAAATAGGCGCGCTGCCCCGGCGCGCCCGTGCCCGCGCGGTCCTCCCACCGACAGGTCCCCGAGCGCGCCTCAGGCAGAGCCACAGCCGGGAGGCAGCGGCGCGCAGCGAGCCGGCCGCGTGGGTGTGTGGGGTCCCCGAGCGCCGCGCCCGGGAGCATGATCGTGGACAAGCTGCTGGACGACAGCCGCGGCGGAGAGGGGCTGCTGGACGCGGCCGGCGACTGCGGCCTCATGACCAGCCCGCTCAACCTGGCCTACTTCTACGGCGCGTCGCCGCCCGCCGCGGCCCCCGGCGCCGGCGACGCCAGCTGCTCGGCGTCGGGGCCTTCGGCTCCTGGCTCGCCCAGCTCCGACTCCTCCGACTTCTCCTCTGCTTCGTCCGTGTCCTCGTGCGGGGCGGTCGAGTCCCGGCCGAGAGGCGGCTCCCACGCCGAGCGGCTGCCAGGTACCCACCAGCCGGGTGGGGCCGGACCCAGCACCCCGTCCACCCGCGGCCGCACGCCGTCGGGCGGGAAGTACCCCGACCAGGGTTTAGGTGGCCTCTGCGCCTTCCTTAGTGGCGGCACATAATAATCACGGTGGTCATCACTTATTAGGCGACTGCTGGATGCCTGCGCGGTGCTGGGCGTTTGGTATAACTCAATGCTCTTTCACCGTCTGGCCTTGTAGCTTGAAACGCCACTCAAGACCTGAGTTCTGACTTGGGAGGTGGGGGAGAACGAACCACTTTATTAGATCTCTCTCTCTCTCTCTCTCTCTCTCTCTCTCTCTCTCTCTCTCTCTCTCTCTCTAAACCAGCTTTATTAAACAATAATTCATTTACTGTGGAGAGGTTTTGGATCTGTTGTAGGTGACCTTTTTCTTGTGGCTTTTTAGTGAAACGGTATGAATACTGCGTTTGAGATTTCTTCCTAAGTATTTGTGAAAATTTTAAGTGAAAGGACTTTATTCTAAAGAAAGCCGATATTACCAAGATGTAAGGTGAAGCTAGACTGAAAACCAACTCTATGCCTTTAGTCTGTGTTGTTGGCGACTTTCGGGTCTGCCCAGAATTTCTGTTCTCTTGTTCTGTGTACTTTAGAATAGTTAAGTGTGTCTGGCATAAAAAGACAAGTTTCCTTTCCTCGATTATGAATTGGTTAGTTTCTTAATGAACTGAGTTGCATAATTGGGGAGAAAACAGGATGCCACTGTGGGTGGACTAAAGAACGGCTAGATTATCTCAAATGTTGGAAAATCTACACAGTATGATTTAAAGAATGTTCCCTTTCAGGTGTTTACTACTGCTAGCCACTGCTGTTTTGGTTGTCTTTTATTTTAAAAAATGATTTTCCATTTCCATTTAAAGAAGTGATTTATGATATTTGGTTATATAGGTGTTTCCTGTATATTAAGTGTGCAGCAAATACAAAAGAGTGTGTGTGTGTGTGTGTGTGTGTGTGTGTGTGTAATTAGAACCTTTTCTCCCACATTTGGCCTTTATCTGGCCGAAACTGTTTTACTTGTTCTTTGGTTTACCACATAGCCATCGGGGATTTCAGAAACTGAATTTTTCTCCTTGTGACGTTTAATTAACTGCAGTCATTCCAGAGAAATGTGTTAGATTCTGGCAAGCTATCCCTAAACTTACCATAAAACCAACTAGTTGTTTAATTTGCCTCACCATTGAGTTGTTTCTCTCAGATATTTATGAGACATATATTTAAATAATGCATTATTTCTTGTCCCATCTTTTTTCCGCTGTCAAAATAGAGTGGCTGAATTATTCATTTCCTGACTTTCTGCATGTTTACTTTATGTTCAACTCATCCCAAGAAGCTGTGACATAGTAGTGGTCAGAAGTGGAATGCTGTACTCATAGGCTACATTTTAAAATATATTTTAAAGTTTAAATATGAAATAAGATTACCTATTTCCTTTTTACTTAGAAGGCCTCTGTGAGCAATCCCCAAAATAATCAGTAAGGGGAAATCCTGTGTGTGTGTGTATAAATGTGTTAAGCTCAGTGAATTTAGGCCGGTTTTTTTTTTTTTTTTTTTTTTTTTTTTTGGCATAACTGGTGTGAGCGAAATAAGAAGAAACAAATCTAAGACATTAATTGTTAGGCTTTGGTACATTGAGGTCTTTGGAGGTGGTTTGTTTTGGGCTTTCTTAGGTGAGTGGATTAATAGACTTTTAAATTTCTATGTGGACCCAAAGCCTTTGGTTTGAAAGCTAAAAATTCATCAATTATTTCTTGCTCTACCAAGGTTTTTCAAAATTCAAGAATAGTTATAGATTTATGAGAGTCAGAGTGGCAAAATCTGTGATCCAGTCTCATGGACTGATAGAGAGGCATAGTTTTGGTTTATCTGCTGGCTCCGGGGACCCCCAAAACCACATTTTTATGAGCTTTAATTCCTTAGGGTGCTTGATGAGGAGAAGTATCAGGCAACACAGAATCTTAAGAAGGGCTGAGAACTGACGTGTAGGCCATTGACCAAAGCCAGTTGGAAAGGCTTTGCAATCTGGTAATTGGGAACTTTGTACCTTAGACTGCTATGCTTTTGAAGTTATTAAGATTTGTGTATGATTTAATTGGGATATATTTTGTTTTCTTTTGAACAGTTGAGCCCCATATGGGGGTTGGAAGGCAGCAGAGAGGACCCTTTCAAGGTGTTCGTGTGAAGAACTCAGTGAAAGAACTACTGCTGCACATCCGAAGTCATAAACAGAAGGCTTCTGGCCAAGCCGTGGATAATATTAAGGTGGCACCTATTTTTTGGTTTGGGTTGGGTGGTAGGGAGATTAGTCTGTCAGGGTTGTTATTCTCTGCTGATCTAGGTCC
The DNA here is from genome assembly GCA_028627145.1 of Eidolon dupreanum. NCBI lineage: Eukaryota > Metazoa > Chordata > Mammalia > Chiroptera > Pteropodidae > Eidolon > Eidolon dupreanum. Next base: position 93,320,331 of record CM053507.1, read on the forward strand.
AGGAAGTCTTTTGTAGACCACAAAGTCCATTGGACAGAGCATATGTGTCTTGCTGTCTGCTATATTCCTGTCACTTAGCCTAGTGCTAGGCACTTGGTAGGTGCACAAGAGAAATTGAATGAATGAATAAATGAAGGCAAACTGGGGGCAAGGAAATAAATGGGGTTCAATTGAAATGGAACATTTTGACTAGAAAGGGAAAACTCCAATGGCCTTATTCATTTCATCTTGACCTGAGTTGAACTGTAGTGAAAGTGAAAATGGGGAAAGTTGCAAGATAGAATGAAAATTATGATAGAAAATAAATATTGCTATAATAACTATATCGGAGATTTAATGTGAGCTGTAAAGTGAGAGAGATAAGTCTGTTTATTGATGTATATTAAGTAGGAGACCATGTAATATTACACTAAATTGGAAACTTTTTCTCCTTATAGACACAAGGTGTGAATGGAGAACAATACACAGGTAAGAGTTACTTCTTCTATTCATGATATTATGGGGGCTTTAGAGTAAAATAATGTAGTGTGGTTATGGGTAAAATTTGTAAAATAAAATGCTTACAGATTCCACATTTCTTTCTTGGGTATAGAATTGACAAACACAGTATCATATAGTGGGAAAAGGAAAGGACCTGATTCATTGTCTGATGGACCAGCTTGCAAAAAGCCAACTTTGTTACATAGCCAGTTTTTGGTAAGTATGTCACTATTTTTCTCTGAGTACCCTTTGGAAATTATTCCTGGAATAATTTTGAAATGGAACATGCAACTTATTTTTTTTTCTTTGCAGACACCACCTCAAACACCAACACCTGTGGAGAGCATGGAAGATGTTCATCACAATGAATCCAAACAGGACAGCAGTGCCAGTCTGCTTCAGAACATTATCAACATTAAGAATGAATGTAGCCCGGTTTCCCTGAATACTGTCCAAGTTAGCTGGATGAGCCCTATGGTGGCACCTCAGAGCTCTCCCAGAGAGCAGTGTCAGGACTTCCATGGAGGGCAGGTCTTCTCTCCGCCTCAGAAATACCAACCGTTCCAAGTCAGTAGCTCCCCACACATGGTGGATCAGGCTCCTATGTACCAGTATTCTCCACAGAACCAGAATGTGCAGCAACCGCCACAGCACTACCCCCACAACCCAAGTCTGGAATACAGTTCTTATCCCAGAAATTCTCAATCCCCCAAATATGAACAAAACCTCTTTGATTGTCAAGGACCACAGTTCTGCCCAAATCAAAGTTTTGCATCCCTTTTAAGTAGTCATGGGGAATGTGAGAATGTTGCTGTTCCCAGTCAGACTTCCCTCAGTGTTCAGCAACAAAATGATGCCCACCTGCAAAACTTCAGCACCATGCCACACAGTGCATGTGAGGCCTTGGCGGGGCATAATGCAGGCTCTGTCCCTTTAAGTACTTCTTTGCCATTCCAGAACATCATTGGAAATCCAGTGAACAGCACACAGTTAGGGAAGTCATTTTTTCAGTGGCAGGTAGAGCAGGAAGAAAACAAATTGGCAAATATCTCCCAAGACCAGTTTCTTTCGAAGGATGCAGATGGTGACACGTGAGTACTCCTTTATCTCACATACCTAATTTGGTAAACCATACTTGTTGTATGCAGTGGGCACAGAATATATTCACAGAGTAAACCAGGTTAGAACATGGTAGTAGTTGGCTAATCAAGATGACTAGTGTAGGCAGAAACTGCTGTTCAATTATAGCTAATATTTTAAGAAAGTTTTTTTTTTTCTGGCTGAACAAATGACCTGTTCTAAATTAATAAAAATGTGTATGTTTTCTTTGAATAATTGGTTTTGAAAAACCAGCATAAACTGTATCTATAGGGAAAAAACAGGTCATGGTTAGTTGGTCATTATCAACTCTGAGTTAGTTGATTTGTAGATTGAACACTTATCTATCCTGACATCTTTGTGGCCTTGAGCAAGTTATTTAACTTCTCTATGCCTCAGTTTCTTGACATGTAAAATGGTAATACTTCCTTCTAGGGTTTTTATGATTATTAAAAATAATAAATTTAAAATGATCAGTGTGTTGCTTGGCATTCTTATTTCTGACAGCCTAACTCATCCTGTTGCAACTCAGATGTATTGTTAGCCTAGCAGAATAGACAAATTATGTTCTGTAATGTTTCATTTGAGTGTACTAACATATCAAGAAAGGGGCTAAAAAAGGAAATTTTTTTCAAAGATAAATGTAGTGAAATCAAAAGTAATTCACCTCTTTTCCTCACCTTGTTTCCCAGGTTCCTTCATATTGCAGTTGCCCAAGGGAGAAGGGCACTTTCCTATGTCCTTGCAAGAAAGATGAATGCGCTTCATATGCTGGATATTAAAGAGCACAATGGACAGGTGAGGACCTTGACAGAGTGAAAAGGCAAAGATGTGGTCATAGTAAAGAGAATGATAGCCAGTCTCATATTTATGTATAAGTAATTTCAGAACTCAAGACCAGGAGAATTTAGTTAATATTAACTTTGAGATGTTGACTCTTTGCAACTACCAACCTTGAAGGTATTAATGTTAACTTTGTAGTTATTTGATCAAAGACTAACTGGGTGTAATAAAGCCGTACCCTGAGATTATTTTAGTTTCCTTGTGTTACAATATCTTATTGCTTATTAATAGGATTAACTTTTTTCTATGTGGGTTTTCCCCGCGGTCTTAGTTTAGGTTCATATTCCTTGTTAGGATAGTGTTACATGTTTTTAAAACATTTTTTTCTTAATGTTCACAGAGTGCCTTTCAGGTGGCAGTGGCTGCCAATCAGCATCTCATTGTGCAGGATCTGGTGAACCTTGGGGCCCAGGTGAACACCACTGACTGCTGGGGAAGAACCCCTCTGCATGTCTGTGCTGAGAAGGGCCACTCTCAGGTGCTTCAGGTAAGAGGCAGCAAGCCAGGCTTCCATTATCATATGGCAAAAGAGATAGGGCTTGGATGTTAGAAGTTGGGAATGTGGGTTGTCTGTTACAATAATCTGTTTTGAGTTGACATGTTCAGTTCTTGGAATACTAACAGATAAGTACTTGTGTAGCTGGTCTTTTGCTAACAGATATCTATTTTAAAATTTTGCAGGCAATTCAGAAGGGTGCGGTGATGAGCAATCAGTTTGTGGATCTTGAGGCAACTAACTATGATGGTAATCAACCGAAACTTTGTTGAGTGAAAAACCATTTATGGAGAGGGGCCCATTAATAAGTTCTAAAAATTTATTAAGTTTCATATCACGCAGAAAGGGAGGTAATTAAAGCCAAAATATTCTGTAGATAAAATTATCAGTAAGAGCCAATGGAGGGATTATTTTGATTGCCTTACTAGTTCTTGCGGAGCCCATTTGTAGGGCAAGTTAGAGGCCATCCTCAAGGTTTGTAGTTACAGAACAACTGAAAGACTTGATGGGGTGCTTGACTGCTGCTTTTTACACTTTTTTAGGTCTGACTCCTCTACACTGTGCAGTTGTGGCCCATAATGCTGTGGTGCATGAACTCCAGAGAAATCGACAGCCCCATTCACCTGAAGTTCAGGAGCTTTTACTGAAGAATAAGAGTCTGGTTGACACCATTAAGTGTCTGATTCGAATGGGAGCAGCAGTGGAAGCTAAGGTAAATTCACAGAAGAGTTTGGAGATGAGATAGGGGAGAAGAGTGGTTACAGCAAAAGACCTGTTCCTAAGTAGAGATTAAAACTTTTTAAATTAATGGAGTGAGTACCAATGTGTGGATAGTTAAGAAACTTATATTTTAAATAATCATTTCATTTGCAAGGAAAAAATGCTTGAAATCAATATCATCATTTTCACTTCCATTTTCATACACTGACTATCATGGTAGTGCTTTTTGCTTCATCATTGTGGGATCTAGATTTAATCTTTTTTTTTTTTAAACACCTACAGCACCTGATATTCCTAGGTGGTCTCCCATCCAAGTACTAACCAGACCCGACCCTGCTTAGCTTCCAAGATCAGATGAGATCGGGCACGTTCAGGGTGGCATGGCAGTAGACTAATCTTTTTTTTTTAACTGGAAAATATTTTATTCTCTTCAAATTTGAGGTTTATTTACTGAGTATCTCTTATGTACAAGCACTGAGTTAGGGTCTCGGGGCAGGGATGGCGGGGAGTAATGCCTAAATCATAAGCTTTTTGGGTCCTTGGAGAGCTTGCTGCTTAATAGAAGAGGTGAGAACTATACCTAATAGTCTGGAATATTAGTCTGGAAAAATAGATGAGTATGTTATAAATGGTTTATTGTATTACAGTACATGATAAAATAATATTGCCTGTGTTTCTATATTTTATGGCCACCCTCTATGCAAGGGGTAGACTGTGATAAGAGGCATATAGGCAAGTTAATAGGGAATTCAAGAGGAAGGAGAGATTCTATCTAGTTTGGGGTTAAGGAAGGCTTTGTGGAAAAGGTGACATTCAGAGTGAGTCTGCATGGGTAAGTCAGACATTTGAGAGAAATGGGTGAAAAGCATATCAAGGCATGGTGTTTGGATGTTCATGTTTTTTTGCCCTCTTGCCTTTGACAAGGATCGAAAAAGTGGCCGCACAGCCCTGCATTTGGCAGCTGAGGAAGCAAATCTGGAACTCATTCGCCTCTTTTTGGAGCTGCCCAGTTGCCTATCTTTTGTGAATGCAAAGGTACTTTTAAGAAAGCTTGTCACCGCACAAGATTTAGAATGGCCTTCTTTAAACTTTCTTCAGCTTTTGAGCTTTATGAAAGTCCCTCTTCCTTATGGGTGTCATTTTGTCTCTTGATTTTCAGGCTTACAATGGAAACACTGCCCTCCATGTTGCTGCCAGCCTGCAGTACCGGGTAACACAGTTGGATGCAGTCCGCCTCTTGATGAGGAAGGGAGCAGACCCAAGTACTCGGAACTTGGAGAATGAACAGCCAGTACATTTGGTTCCTGATGGCCCTGTGGGAGAGCAGGTGAGGTTTCCAGAAGGGACAGGAAATGCTTACAGGCACTTGGTCTGAAACATAAAGGGAGGTGAGGCTGTACAGGGCGGAGCCCAGCTGGTGCTCTTCAGACAGGTCCTGTCAGTGTTTGTGTCTGTTGATATTAAATGAGTCGATATCTGCAGAGTGTTCAGGATAGTCTCAGGCTAGTGAGTGCTCAGTAAATACCAGCTGTTAAAATTATTCCTGTCTAGTAACTGATACTAAATAAGAAATGGGAAGGTTATTTATGCAATTTAGAACCTAGAACTATTTTATACTTTAAACAAAATTATGCTTTACTCACCATATGGTTGTATGTTATCTTTAGGGATTGAATAGTTAGTTTTACATGATTGAACTTCTCTTGATAACAAGAATTGAATTTTTTAATAACTTAAGATATTTTTGATGGAAATCTTTCCCTGGGGAAAATGCGAGTTATTGTGGCTATGGGTAGGTCATTACATACCTTGATAATCACAAAGTAAAGTATGTGGAATGCAATTTAGCCATTTCTTTGATTCATAGCCCTCATTATAACCATAATGTTAAGGAACACGTATTTGTAGAGCTCGTTATAACTTAAAATGAAGCTTTTGATAATTTGTAAAGTTTTCATGTATATTATACCACTGAATAGTTATGAAGATTTTGCAGTATAATGGTTCAGTTGAGAAAATGGAGACTCAGAGGTTCTAGGGATAGGACCACCATTCAGTAGTAAATGGCAGAGTCCTAAGCCTGGTATTTGTTTCTTCAGGTTTGCGACATGCAGTCATATGGCGATGTTCTCAGGGATTATTGAGTGTGGAGAGCCATTTAACTCTTAATGTTCTCAGATTACTCTCTGCTTTTGTATTTTTCTATCTGTGTATGTGGGTGGCGAGAGGGTTTTTTCCTTTGTTTCTTTTGTCAGACTGTGGTCATTGTATCTTCTAGCTGCTATTAGTTGCAACCCCTTTCTTCTAATTTGTTGCATTTAACCTGCTCTGGGCTGAGAGACCGATTATAAAATTGTCAGACTGGGGTATAAAAATCAATCATTAGGCTCTGAGTGAGCCTAGGGGCTCTGCTGTGATCCATAGTTATCTGCAGATGCGCTAATTCTTGGATATCAGGACCGATGTTTTGACTCAAAGGGTATTAAGGATTTATTTGTGTGTATATAGATATTTTCTGGGTTCTTGTTAGTTGAAGCTGACCTCAAGATACGTGAGATATTATATTACTGCCTTATATTAAGTATCACAACTAGCAAGAGTAAAGATTAGGAAAGGAATATAGATCTTATTTAAGCTGTTGGAGATTTTCAACTTTAGATAATTTTAATGGAGATGCTCTTGCACCCAAAGTTTATTGTTGGACATCTGTAATAAGCTTTGAAAGGAGTTACAGTATTTTTTAAAGTCACCTTAAATCTTGATATGTTGTATATTTCTTCATATACGTACTTAGAACTTGACAGGAATGGTGTAGAGTATATAAGAGAGGAATGAAACTCTAAAGGAAATGTGGTATTTTGACCATAAAAAAAGAAACCTCACAAATTCTGTTCATTTCCATTCCAGATCCGACGTATCCTGAAGGGAAAGTCCATTCCTCAGAGAGCTCCTCCGTATTAGCTCCATTGACGTGGAGCCTGGTCGGCAATACTCACTGTCAGTTAGGCAGTCCTGATGTATCTGTACATAGACCATTTGCCCTGTATTGGCAAATGTAAGTTGTTTCTATGAAACAAACATATTTAGTTCACTATTATATAGTGGGTTATATTAAAAGAAAAGAAGAAAGATATCTAATTTTTCTTGGCAGATTTTAATATTTCACACCCAGGTATCTGGGATCTAGATGTCTGAATATAATCTAAATGGTAAAATTGACTTTAATTAACAGTAGCTTTTGGGTAGGAAAAGACTTTGATTTGTGGCATGAGGCATTGCTTATGTAGCTATTGCCATTCTAAAAGCAAGTAAATTGTAAACATTTTGAAAAGAAAAATGAAAGCATTTGGAAGGAAAAAAATAAGTCCGGATGTAGTATTGAAGGTTTGTTTGACCTGATTCAGTACCTGATAGTTGCTGGTGTTGGAAGCCTCTAGTCATTGGAGTAGATGGAAGGTGCCATGGTTAAAATTTGATTTTTCAAACTGTATATAATTATTATTTTTGTCTTAAAATATTTGTACATATTTGGTCATTAACATAGTCACATTTGAAGTGTGTAAATCAATAAAACAGAAAAGAACAATTGTCATTATTTTTAAAAACTGCATATTCAGAGGAGCAGTGTTACCACCCAACTACAATCTGTAGATACAGCAGGTGAAGGGTGGTTCCCCCAGTGGCTGACAGAGCGCTGTTTGAATTGTAAATATGCTTTTCTTATGTTTTGAGATGAGACACAATTGTGAGGAATCGCATGTTTTTAAAGAGAACACCTCTTTATGGCTCGCCTTCTAAGATTCATCATTTACTTGTCCTGTTAGGAATTTTGTTTTATCTTTATAGGAATATCAGAAAGTCAATATGGAAACATGTCTAACTGGTTTTCTTTTGTCAAATAATGATAATGTTCCATGATGTTTTATATTACCACTCAGAAAAAAACTTATTTTTTAGTAATCTTAATTCTATTAATAAATTTTGCTTACTTCTGGCATACCACAAGGAATGTATTTGGACCTGATTGCACACTAATTCATTGTAATAAATTTGATTCATTAAAAACCGTTTTTTAAAAAAATGAGAAGTCTCACAAGCAACTGACTTTCAAAAAAGATAACCTTGGAATTGATCACACTGATCCAGTATGTCTTGTGGACAAAAGTTATAGTTATTTGGTATCTGTAAATATGGCTATATTATGAACTACTAGTCCTTTCATACTCATGGAAAAATTTATGTATGGTTTTAAATAAACATTAATTCAGGAGTACTTTTCATCTTAAAGATGTGTATTTTCTTTTCCTAGTCCCTTGTTTATGTTTCCCTAAGTTGAAAAAGTGCTATTAATTACTAATCTAAATACTCTTAAATTAGCTAATATATTTTAATTTAGATTTTTTTTGGAGATGTTTCCTGAAGGTATATAACATCAAAAAACTCTTTGCTAAATTCATAGAGGTTTATTAGGTTTGAGTGTGGAAGTTTAATAGATACTGTCAACCATTTGGAAGTTTATATGCTAAAAAAGCTGTCTTTGTGATTTTATTTTTCATACTTTATTTTATGGGCACAGTGAACATAGGAAAAACAGTTTGAAGGTTACCAGGATAATCTTGAGAGATATAAAACTGGAAATAGCCGTAAGTGGGGTCCTTCCCTTTGCCAGCATTCCATTTTGACATGTGAGAACAAATACATTAACGTCTCAGTCAGCATTAGTCAGTTACTGCATATTTTAGTTCTTATAATCTCTTTTGAGAATCTGGTGAATCCTTTCCATGGAAAAATGTACCTATGCATAGATACACAAATGCCACATACAATATCGGGCATCATAGCCACCAGGAGTCCATGACTTGTGGGTTAAGAATCTACCACAGTACCATTTCTGTAGATCAAATCTAATTTTTTCTCTTTTACATAAATGCAATTTTAAGAGTAATCTGTGCTCTAAATGCAACCTGATAATCAGAACAGTAGAAATGATATACCTTCATTGAACTCAGATGTACAATGAGCTTTTTTCCCCAAGTGAGCTTATATATCCTCTCAATCAACCTAAGTTCTCTCATAATTATCTGAATCAGTGCTTTTAGCAGGCATGTGATTTTTGTGTGTGTGCAAAGCTATATAATAGATAATATGAGGCATTCATACTTAAAAGGCATATTTCTTATCTTTAAGATGTATATGTGGAAGTATGTACTTTATTAGTGCCATAAAAAGGGGGGAAAGAATAGATTCAGAAGAGGAATTTATGTGGGGAGAACTAGGGAACTTCAAGGCAGAGCATTTGAGCTGTATCTTCAGAAGCGCTGGTTTGGACGTTCATAGAAGGCGAGTAGAGAGAGGTGAAAGACATGGAAAATGACGTGAACCAAGGCAATAGAATTTTGGGGAGAACCACAGGTTATTCAGTGTAGTTTGGTTAGTACCTGGATGACCAATAGATTTCATCTTGTGTTCTACCTCTGACTGGTGATAGTCTCATGAGTAGCATGCTCAGAAAGACCCTCAAGCGGTCTAGGGGCTTTGCAGGAAAGGATGCTGTGACTGATGTCTACCACAGAGGTATTGGGGGTGGTACTTGATGGAGTATGTTTTAAAGAATGAGCCCCACAGATGCCAAGACTATGGGTTCATTGCTGCAACCTCAGTGCCTAGCACAATGGCACATAGTAGGAGCCCATAAATATTAATTGTATAACGAGTGAATGAGTATATACCAATCCTGGTTGGGATCACTGGTTCTGGGGGAAGTAGTGTTTCAAGCCAGAGTTATATTATTAAATACTAATGACTATCATCATTTGAACTTAATTCAGCCATATAATTTAACAGTGACGTCGATGATGTATTAATGAAAGTGGGCATAGTTGCACTCTTAAAAATTAGGCAGGGAAGGGTGGGGAGGTAAATGGGGCAAAGGGAGTCAAATATATGGTGACAGAAATCTAATTCTGGGAGATGAACACTGTAAATATATATATGCTTTACTGTTAAAGTGTACAGCTGAAACAATGGATTTCATTAACCAATGGCATCATAAAAAATAATTAATTAAAAAAATAAATAAAGATCAGACAGTCCCTCTTTGCTAAGGACGGACTAGTTGGTATTTTACTAAGGAATTTCCTGACATGTCAGAGACCAAATCTTCCAGCTTTATTTGTTAATCAAATCAGTAACATTTAATATCCTTTCTATATTTTTACTTAATTAGGAATGGAGAATTTCCACAAACTCCTCTAACATTTAATAAATGTCAACTTCTTAAACTCAGTACCACTGACTTCCATTTTCTGATAACATCAGTTCTGTACTGAACATGACCTCAGGGAGAAAGCAACTCGGCCATTGGCTAAATTCTCAATGGTCCCTCTGAGATCAGGCCTGGGTACAAGGTTTTAGATTAGTTATAACCAGATGACTGGGTTTTGCTTTTTCTGCTAGTGCCCCAGATTTGTCCTTGAGTGGAGGGAAGGGATGGCTGTCTTCATCATCAGAGGCCCTGCACCTAGCACAGTGTCTGATGTGGAGTAGACCTTCAGTCAGTACTTCTTAAATTTAATTTTATGGCTTCCTTTTAAATTTATATTTTCTCAGCATATTTTATACTTCAGTGTATAAATGTTTTATGGAATTTATAATTCCAAAAATACTTTTATCCTTCAGCTATACACCAAGTCTCTCTTCACTATGTTTTCTGTCACCTTTGGAGTCTGTGTAGACCCAGAAACACTGCACGGATAGCACATTTTGAGGAGGATAAGAATGGAGATTGTTCTCAAAGTGTATCTAGCTTTCTTATGGGTATTTTTGTCCTCCAGCCTCATGCTCCCTGCTCCCTCCACCACACTATTCCCCTCGCCTGTCAGCCCAAGTGGGTTTTGGAATGAGAGCAGCCAGACAGTAAGTCCAGCTGCTGAATGCCCTAGGTTCAAGGTTTTAAAGGACATCAGCATTTTTTTATGAAGCTTATTAAATGTACAAATGCCTTGGCTCCACCCCAGACTTCCTGGATCAAAAGTTTTAGGGTTTTAGGGCTCTTAGCAGGTATTATGTAAAGATGATTCTAGTGCATAGTTTTAGTCTAAATTAATTAGGAAATGCAGACTTCGTAGGGTAGCTGTGGCTGGGCAGTAGCCATATGGTGGTAACAAAATGGGTTGCTGGAATGCCCCAGAATGGGGATGAGGTAGCAAACTGATGAATGCCTACTATGAGCCAGGCATATTGGATTCTGTGTTATAGAACCTAGCTTTGAAGCAGAGATCAGGAGATTGTTTTGTTTTGCTTTCAGAAAACACTTTTTTAAGGTCATTCTGGTTTTTAATACTCAGGTGTATTAGTTTCCTAGGACTTTGTGACAAATTACCACAAAGTGGGAGGCTTAAAACAAGAGGAATTCATTCTCTTGCAGTTCCGGAGGCCAGAATTCTGAAATGAAGGTTTGGCAGGAATGGGTGCCCTCCAAAGGCTCTGTCTTTGCCTATTTCAGTTTCTGGCAGCTCCATGCGTTCCTTGGCTTGTGGTAGCATAATCCAATCTCCGCCTCATCTTCACATGGCTTTATTCTTTTCTTTCTGTGCCTCTCCTCTGTGTGTCTCATAAGGACACTTGTCATTGGATTTAAGGCCCACACAGATAATCAAGGATGACCTTATCTAGAGATTTTTAATTACATATGTAAAGACCCTTTTTCCAAATAAGGTAACGTTCGCAGGTTTTTAGGATTAGGATATGGACATTATTATATTGGGGCTTACCATTTAGCTCACTACACCAGAGAAAGAGACTTCACAATCTTTTCTGTATTCAGTATTTCTCTTACAAAGCAAGTAAGATGAATGCTTCTTTTTGAGGAATCTTATCGTTTGTCTTTAGACTCTATGAACATCTTTTATACATAATTATTGATTTAATTTATGACACATCATTTCCATTTCATTTATTAGCTGTATTATTTATTAGCTATATTTGGCATTTACCAGGAGACTCATTTACATTGATAAACTTTAGTAGAAACAGTAACATAATTATTGAGCTGTGATTTCAAAATTATTTTAATGATTAAAAGAGATTTAATTATTGGAAACTTATAGCTGAGTTTCTTTGACAATCATTAGTATTCTGTTCTCTGGTACACATGAATAAACCCGTTACTCTTCACCTTGGATCACACTATCTAGGGTTGCCCATGTTGGAAGCAACATGATTACACATTAAATCTTTAGACCATCTGACCTTGTAATGATAACACCAGAGTAGGCAGTTACTGGAAACTGTAGATTTGAAAGTGAAGGGTTGACTCAAGGAAATCCATGGTTTCAGACAATAAATATTGATCCACTTTGCAAAACTCCATTGAAATATATTGGTTTAGGTCTAGATATTATTGTTTAAGTGACAAGATTCTGGCTATTAATCTGAGAATGAAAATGAAGATTTTAGTAGCTCTGTGTTTGAATCTGGCACATGTTTCGTGTTAGAACAGATTAGTATCTTTGGGCTTGACAATAGGAACACAGATTGCGAAATAATACTAGCTTCCCTAGCTTAATTGACTTAAAGCTTAAGTTTGAAATCACTGTTTATTTTCTCAGTTTGTGGTATCTTAATCCATGTGGCCTTTTTTCTGTATCTGCAGCCAAATGTCTCTCAGGCAGAACTTTAGTTTCAAGTAATTGTACAAGAGTGTGGGGTACCTCCTGACTGTCCCTCATGGAAGCCTCAGTTGTCGGCTGCTCTGAACGTGAACTACTCCTCTCTTTAGCAGCTTAAGTTTTCTTAGTTTGAACATTTGACTCAGTGGGAGCCTGCCCACTGAGATAGTGTCTTTCTAAATTGGCTCCAAATGTTTTTTTTTTTTTTACATTAGGTATCACTTTCATTCACCTTTTAAAAGCCCATCTCTCCATTTTTTCTCCCAAGAAGTATCCCTTCTAGAATGACATTTAATTCTTTTTTAAAAAAATTCTCCTTTTAAGGCTCTTGCAGATATGGAAATAAAGATCGTTCATCTTCAAGGTAGCAATTTTGTTTGGTATAATGTCTTATGTCTATCTCAAGAACATTTAAAATATATTACTTGGGAAAACAAACATTTGAACCTTTTGGGTGCTTCTACCAAAAAGATTGCTAGGAAATTGTTTACAAAGGTAAATTTCTGGACTCAAATTGTAGAAAACTTAAAAAAAAAATTAACGTTTCTTAAAATAAAAGAGTCACCTCTAGGGCTCCACAAAATGATTTTTTGTATAGACCAAATAAGGCTATATTTTGATAGGAAGATTTTCCCAAACAGACCCTCTAAATTTGATGAAAATCCATCTAGTTCTTTTCGTGTGGTGCAGTTGACAGAGAACAAGATTTATAGATAGAAATTTAACTTACACAGATTATCAATTTCCACATACATTCCAATTATACAGATCAATGAGGCACTTCATTTAAAGTTCAGGAATGTATAGAAAATGGATAAATTCCTTTTTACAACATCACTCTATTTCCAAGGCTATATAAATGAGTCACTTTTGTTTCTTTCCTCAGCAGAAGTTGTTTGTTATATTAAATCTATTATCAAGGCCAAAATATCTGTTGAATTAGTCCTTTTTTAAAAAAAAAAAATTTCCCTGCCACCACCCATGTCCAGGTTTTTAAGACTTCACTCCTGGATTACCACAATAGACAAACAAACAAACTCATTTTGTTACAGAAACATTCCAACACACACAAAAGTAGGGAGAATAGTATATTTAAACCCCCATGTACCTATTATGAAGCTTCATCAGTTTTATTTTATTTTATTTTTTTAAGTTTATTGGGGTAACATTAGTTAATTGGCCACTGTGACTAATGTTGCTATGAGCATCGGTGTGCAAATATCTTTTCAGATATGGGTTTTCGAGTCTTTGGGGTAAATACCCAGTAGAAGGATTGCTGGATCATATGGTAGATCAATTTTTAGTTTTTTGAGGAACCACCATACTGTTTTCTATAGTGGCTGTACCAATTTGCAGTTCCACCAGCAGTGTATGAGGGTTCCTTTTTCTCTGCATCCTCTTCAACATTTGTTATTACTTGTCCTATTGATTATAGCTATTCTAACAGGTGTGAGATGGTATCTCATTGTGGTTTTGATTTGTATTTCCCTAATAGCTAGAGATTTGAGCATCTTTTCATATATTTGTTGGCTATTTGTTTGTCCTCTAGAGAGAAGTGTCTGTTTAGGTCCTCTGCCCATTTTTTGATTAGATCATTTGTTCTTTTGTTGTTATTGAGTCGTATGAGTTCTTTGTATATTTTGGATATTAGGCCCTTATCAGAGGCATTGCTTGCAAATATATTTTCCCAGTCAGATGGTTGTCTCTTTACCTTGTTGATGATTTCTTTTGCTGAGCAGAAGCTTTTTAGTTTGATGTAGTCCCATTCATTTATTTTTACTTTTACTTCCTTTGCCTTTGAGGTCAAATTCATAAAATTCTCTTTAAGTCCAAGGTCCTTGAGTTTTGTTCCTATGTTTTCTTCTATGCATTTTATTGATACTGGTCTTATATTCAGGTCCTTAATCCATTTTGATTTAATTCTGGTGTGTGGTGATCGACAACAGTCTAATTTCATTCTTTTGCAAGTGGCCTTCCAATTTTCCCAGCACCATTTATTGAAGAGGCTTTCCTTTCTCTACTATATGTTTTTATTTTTTTTTGTCAAAAATTATTTGCCCATATAAATATGGGTTTACTTCACTTCATCAGTTTTAAACATTTTGTCATTCTTGTTTCTTTCCCCTTATTTTTTTCTGGAATATGTTAAAGCTCATCCCACTCATCATGGAATGCCTGTATATACCTCTAACAGATAAGCAGCTCTGTCCCCCATTGCTTTCTAATTATTTTTCTTCTAATCTCATTTTTCTCACTAATCCAAATTTTTTTCCAACCATTTGGCATACTCTTACAGAAACCTAAAAATATTTTCAAAGGCTCAACATTGCTTAATGAATCAAATGCAAACTCATGTCTTGGTTTACAAAGCCGTTTTTACTTGAGCTTTCCCCGTAAGTCTAATCTTATCTTCCATTTCTCCCCAACAGGCTCTCAGGTGGTTCTTCTCACTGCTTAGCCAATGCCTTGTTTATTCCTTTCTCTAGTCATGCTCTCACCTACCCAAATTCTGTGCCTCCTGGAAAGCTCTGCTTGGGTGCCACTTCTTCCAGGATGCTTTTTCCAAATTAATAATCCTGACTTCTCTCTTTCCTGAAGTTTTGGGATATAAACACAATTCCTCTAACTTTAAATCTGGTATTTTCTGTGGCATCCCAATCTTAATAATTGTAATCTAGAAAGTGGGCTCTGAATCACTGGCACTTGTTTTCAAAGACAACTTTAGAATGTTTAGGTGAATGGTACCTTTAGCGACACAAAAAAGGTCAGTGATGCTGGACAGAATCTAGCATCCGTGTGGTAGGCAGAATTCTAAGATGGCCTCATGTAGAACTCTTGTGATTTTGTTATGTTGCATGGCAAAAGTAATTTTTCAGATGTAATTAAGTTTACTAATCAGTTGACCTTACTATCCAGGTGCACCTGATCTAATCACACAAGACTTTAAAAACAGTTTTCTCTGGCTGGTCATGGAGGAGGTCAGAGAGACTCTAAGCCTGAGAAGGATTCAACCTATCATTATTGTCTTTGAAGACGGAGGAAGGGGTAATGAGCCATGGAATTTAGGTAGTTTTTAGAAAGAAAGAAGGATCTCAGTCTTATGTACCAAGACACTGAATTATGCCAACAAGCTTAGTAAACTTAGGAGATTCTTTCCCAGAGCCTTCAGATAATTTCCCAGCCCAGCCAATACCTTGACCTGGCCTTGTGACTCTCTCTGCAGAGAACACAGCCAGACTTCTGACCTGCCAAACTGTGAGATACTAAACTGGTGTTGTTTTAACCTGCTAAATTTGAGGTGATTTGTTATGCAGCAATAGAGGAACTAATACAGTATGTAACATAGGGTTCGAGTTTGTACTAAAATTTTATGCATTTCCTGCTATTCTTTTCTTTTTTAGTACTATATAAGTTTAAAGTATGCAGTGTAATGATTTGACATACATATATTGCAAAATGTTATCACAGTAAGTTTAGTTAACATCCATTACTTCACATAGTTACAAAAAATTTGTTTTTCTTTGTGATGAAGATTATTAGAATCTACTATCTTAGCAACTTTCAAATGCATCATATAGGAGTGCTAACTAGTCATGCTGTACATTATATCCCAGGACTTCATCTTATAATTGAAAGTTTGTGCCTTTTGATCACCTTCCCCCAAATCCCCCACCTCCCACTCCCCACCTCTGATAACCAGAAATCAGTTATCTGTTTTATGAACTTGTTTTTAAGATTCCACATATAAAAATATGGAACATTTCACAAATTTGTGTGTCATCCTTGCTTCAAGGACATACTAATCTCTGTGTCATTCCAGTTTTAGTCTATGTGCTGTAAGAGCGATTACCCTGCTGTTTTTATTAAGACTCCAAACCAGTCAGGAAGGTTTTCCTATTAGTGGGGGCACTCAGCACACGTGATCATTGCATAGGCTGGCAGTGCCCTTACTTTATGTTATCTTGCTCTTGTCCATCAGTTTCCCACTATAGATACAAAATTTCAAGGAAAAGAAAGCTAGCTTCCATATTGCCTATATTTTCAAAAAGTTTGTAAGAGGGTCCTTGAGCAGGGAAAAGTGATTAGGACAGTTTATCTGAACCAGCAGTAGTATGGGTTCACTATGCAGTCAAACTCTAACCATTTACCTCTGCTATGAGACTGAGGCAGGTTTTGCAGGGAATGTACCCCTAAGCTCTGCAGCACCCAAGAAATCAGATGGTAGAACTTGTTTATAAAATCAATACAGATACTCACTTCATGAACTGGTCAACAAATAGTTGATTCACATTTATAAGTTTTTACAAAAGTAAAGAGTCATGTAACTAGCACAACAAAAAATATACACAACAATTTATTCCCCCACTTCTCTGAAAACTCTTTCCGTAGTCTAACTCCACCCAACCTTTAACCTCTGATAACCACTGAGAATTGCTTATTTTACCTTACTGTAGGCTCTTCTTTGAACTTCCATCCAGTTTTGTTCATATTTCAGCTATATTACTGCTCAGTAGCACTCATAAATACATTAGAGAAGTGAAATGGAATTTAGACAGTTGCCTTACCTGTTTATGCTCCCATTCAATCATTTAAGCAAATAACTTGACTACTTGGAAGTAAAAAAAGGGAGACACAATGTTAACTAGGGTTTTGTTAGTAGCCTATTAGTTCTGCTCTCTTAACAGCTCCAACATCTGTACACATCTCTATTTCACTATCCCTGCCTTGATCAAGACTTCATGATCTTGTCCAGGTCATTGCAATGACCTCCATACTGGTTTCCAAGCCTCTAATACTTCTTTGCTTAAACTTAATCTTGAAATTTCACCTAGAGTGAACTTTCTAAGACTCTAAGATGGAAAACTCTCCATTGGCACCCTGCTCAGCCTCAGCACCTTAGTGTATCATTCATAGCTCTTCATGAGCCTATGCTTACTTCTTTAGAATTATCCTTTTTAGATCTTATTCCTTGCACTCTAGAATGTTCCGGTTATCCCAAATTATTTGACATTTTCCAAATGTGCCATATGTTTTATGTCTTCATGCTACCCTGAAAGCCTTTCTTCACTTTATCTGCTCAGTGGACATCTACTCATGACTGAAGACTCAACACAGGCTATCTCCTGCCTTCTTCCCAAAGACTACTTGATTATACCCAATTTTGTCCCCACAGTCACCTGTCTGCCTACCTGTCATGATGCCTATAATTCATTACTGCATACCTATACAATTTTTGTCTTTTACTTACTAGAAACAAAGCTCTTTGAGGTCAAGTCTGTCTTTTATTCACCTTCGAATCCTCAGTGCCTAGCACAGTGCCTGCCATATAAAAGGTGCTTAATAAACATTAGTTGAATGCATCAATAAAGTTTTTATTATATTATTACCTTTACTGTTTAATAATTTTTCATTAATATGTTTTAAATTTATCTTTTTTATGTTTTGGAAAATTTTTGATCAAATATTCTGTCATTTCACGAGAAGCTGATGATCCTATTTTATGTGATCTCTTGGAGTTCTCTCTAGCCTTCTATTGGTCACTATTCATCTATCTCTGTGTGACTTGGTAAGTTGGCATTATTTCAACAGGGCTTACCCATGGCTATCTGCTTGCGTATAGAAACTCAAGTTGCAACTGTGAAAGTAAAAAAGGGAAAAACGAGATGTCGAAAGCGAACAAGCATTTCTCATTAGTGGCTAACTGGCTTTGAACTTCCTCTCCATTGGGGCTCAGAGTAAAGTCAAAGCTATCACTGTATGCTCAGGTTTGGACTGGCTACAGGTCACACTGTCAGCTCTTCCTCTGTTGTATTCAGTGTCACATTAACTTTATGAACTTTCGCCCCAGGAATCTTACTCCCAAGGTGTTTGGGTTCAAGATATTTGCCATGGAAGTGGAAATTTAGTCTTTCTTTGAGAAAGTGAAGACATTAAATCCTCTAAAAATACTCTGTCCAACTAATCATGTCATTTCATTGTAAAAAACACATTGATATAGGATATGATTCTTATTAATAAAGCAACCACATTTATAACCAGCTAGCTCTTGCTTGGGAGTGAGAGCATGTGGGAAAAGGGAGGAAATATTCCATAGCTTCATTTCATTATGACCAAGGTTAGGGCCTGGATGAGAATCTCCCTCCTGAAAGTGTAGTAAGCTTGGAGCTTTCTGGAAAAGAAATAGTCATCTCTTAAGATAATTATATACTCCAAGAAAGATCCAAATTTTAAAGAAAGTGCTTAGCACCATGATTTCAAATTTTCATATTACCAATTTAGGCTACAGCAGTCTTTCTCAAATTTGCATTTTCACTAGGATCAACTAGGCAGCTAGTTAAAACAGATATCCCTGGTTTCTACCCCTGGAGATTCTGGTTCAGTAGGCTTGAATTGGACCCTGGGAAGCTATATTTTTAATAATCTCTCCAGATGATTCTGATGCACAAAGAAGGAAAACTCTTTTCTTGGGTTGTTGGAGTTGGACAGGACAATATGATCATTCTGAAAGGAGCTCTGGGCATTCAGAATTTGTTGACAGACCAATCCATCTTTATAAAAACAGGTTCTAAAAACTGAGACTTTCTGTCCTAAATCTCATCTATTTGCAATGTCTGGAAGTCTATTTAGTCTCATGGAAAACACCCATGAGCAGAACGCAAAGGTGGCCCTCAAGAAGGAGTCAGGCTGAGAAAGATCAGGAGTGAGCTGGGAAACCTACCCTTCAGTTCTCCTGGGGTAAGCATTCCATGGAATAGAGTTTGTGGAGCACCACTGCTGTACTGTGATTCACTACTGTATCACCGAGGCATCGTGGAGTGAATTGAGTTTGCACCATTGCACCCTCCTGCTATGACTTACCTCTGGTTGTAAGGGTAGTGCCAACCTAAAGTTTGGACATGTTTGACATGGTGGTAGTACAAATGGACCAGGGGGAGAACAGAGATAAAAGATGGACAGCTGCTTGAAGAGTTGAATAGATATGTGGACATAATGTCTTCTAACCTGCTTTCTGCTATGAGTTGAATTATAAAAGGTTGGTTGAGTTCTCCAGGTTTGGTGAAGGTCTCCAAAAGGTAAGTTTGATCTCAATGTTTATAACATCTTTCTGCTCTATAAACTCTGGAATTAAGGATGTCTAATGGAGGGGTAAAGGCATAGTGGTAACTGAGGATTTTCACTTAAGTTTCAGTGAATAATAAATAACTTACATAACATTCTTGAGAAGCATGACATTTTAGAGAGACCTTTTAAGCAACCATTTTCCAGTTGTTTTTTTGGCCTTGGGAGATTTAGAGAGTGGGAGCAACACACCCAAAACTTGTGGCAGACTGCAGATATGTTTCAGCATGTCTCAGTAGCCCAAATGTCACCTGTTACGAGAACAAGGAATTGCCATGGTTTCTTTGTAAAGAAAAAGATTTCACAAAATGGACAAGCAATTTTTTATCTACTATATCTCCATTTCTGGGGGTGAGGACATTAGTAGAAATTGTATTATTCTGAATATAATGAGACATAATTATTTTTAGGTTGGAAAATTAGAAAAGGGCACTAAAAATCAAGGACTCTTAGAATAAAGGAAGAAGGAACTTTAGAGGTAGTGGGTTCCACCCCATGGAATAATCTTTATGTCTTCCTTTCAAATGGTTGTCTGGCTTTATTTTGATAGAACAGGATAATTCAGTGCTGCTTTTCCCTAATAAGTCACTAAAGTTCAAATGTAAAAGGGGTAGGTGAGGACCTCTACCTGCTCTTTGTCTCTCTTGAGACTAACCTGCTGTCACCAAGCTCAGAAGTTGAGTGATAATTTCCTGGCTGTTTGACTTTGAGAATATCACTCAATCTGTCAAGCCTTTGAATTCTCCCCTGTTAAATGTTATCACCTATAACTTGCATGGATTGAATAACAATACATGTGCAAAATATCTGGCATATAATAGGAATAATAAGTTGTATATTTTTGCCTGGTAAATAACATTTTTATGATGACTCTCCATTATTGATTGCATTCCTCCTAAGTAGGCTAGGCATGAGATTATATTTAACAGGGGACACTGAGAAGGAAAAACAAATATAATTTGGAGGCATAGGTAAAGGTGAGCCTGTTAAAAGCAAACGACCTGAGGTATCTCTCTTTGTAGACAGCATCCTGCCTGTATTTTGGCAAGTGCATGAGTGGGCAAAAAATATCTTATTTGACATTGTCCTAAAATGGCCAAGCTCCAATGACAATGCTTACATCTCTGGCAAACACTCTCCAAAGGATAAGTTCATTTAAAACACGCAGATACAAATCTTGATGTTTTCTGCGAATTAATTTTTACTAATTACATTTTACTTTGTTTCCTTCACACTACTCTGTGGTAGGCCAATATTGTTGTCTCCCTAGCACTTTCTCCCAAAGTTTAATTTTCACTGTTTTCCTTCTGGCCTCAGTCCTTTCACCGACTTGGCTAGTGCCTCCCCATTGCTTATTCTAACCCCCAACCTCCTGCCCTATGTATATATCATGGGAAGTGTATTCAGAGTTGGTAACTTATCATAGTGATAACACACTTGTAAAAACCTCCTTACAAACTGATTTCACAGACATGGCTTGGTTTACTCATCCTAATAATCCTCTATAGTAGGTTATCTCAAATCCGAGTGAAAAATTGAGGTTGGGAGAGGCAGCAAAGCAAATAATATCAGATTATGATGTGGTTCATCTTATCTTTTATTAATTATACGCTTTATCTATCATACAAGATTGTCTCCTTCGCAGAGAAAAACCCTGTATTGATCACTGCATCCTGTCATTCACATTTTAAAAGTCTTGATTCTAGGCATTGCTTTAATTAGGACGCTACTTTATGGAGTCTCTTGCATGGCTTCGTGTATGTCTATGTTAGGGATGGTCAGAAAAGAAAAAAATGTCTTAGTGGTTAGGAAACTGCTGAGTATCAAAAAAAGAAGAAGGAAATATATCATTTATATAAAAAAGAGAACATTTGGGTTACTAAAAGAAAACATGATTTGAATAATTGAGACTGAAAACCAGTCTTGCTAGTGAGATTCCCTGAAGGCTATTCTAACATCTTGCTGAACTGCTAGTGAAAAAAAATTGTTGAAAAAACAAAAGCTATTCTGCTAGTTCCATGTTATAGTTGTAGACAAATTTTAAGTAACAAAGGGCTATTTAAAGTATTTGTGGCAGTTTTATGCAGCTGATTTTACTTAATTCTAAAGAAAAGACATTGAAATTCTGGCTGAACCTAATGGAACTGTAGCTTTAGCTACAAAATTATTTAAATTCCACAATGTTCTTGAAAGATTGGTAAATAATTTTCTTTTTTGTCACAGAAGAAACCCAGATATGAATAATAATAATAATAATAATAATAAACATAATATTCTTTTCATAAAATTTTTATGTCTTTCCCATAGTATTTGTTGCAATTGAAATTTATTTTTTTATATTAATAGAATTGGGCTGGGGAAGCAATTTGGGAAAAGGTAAGTGCTGTCGTGCTTCATAATTATTTTGCAAGTTAAATCATTACTTTACTTTTGGTTGGTGACTGAATGACAGGCACTCTTTTATCTGAAGAATAAGAGCCTATAGTTGCTAATGGAGAGCTACAAAACCTTTAGCACTCAATGCACTGTTTTTCCACTCTTTTATTCTCTTAATTCTGTCTGATGTATATCTGCCTTTCTACACAGATTCATACACACTTTATACATACCTGTTATTGACTCTAAAGTAATATGGCTTTCTTTTTGACAACACTGGAATTTATATATCCAAATGCAGCCTATTACCTTCAAAATGAAAGCATATTTCCACATTATTGCTATTTTTAAGCTTTTGGAATTTCACTATTTTGGAAACTTTTGTTTTTTAATATCTTCAAGTGTGTTAAGTTTTGCTCCTCAGAGTGGAATTGATTTTTTGAAAGAGATGAAAGTCATTGGAACACAAGTGAGGCAGATGACCCAGATGAGTAACATAAATTGTGGTAAAACATGAGCTGAGAATATGAGAAATCCAGCCTGAGGAGTTCCCATTTCTATTGCTTTAATCTCTTTCATAAAGAGGTTTTTATTTTTATTTTTATTTTTTTAAATTTTTTTTTAAATAAAGGGATTTTCTGATCCCAATGTCTTCCCTTTGCAGAGTCAAAATGTCAAGGCCCTGTCTGATTGAGCCTGATCTAACTTTACAGACTTCCCATGTACTGCCATTAACTGGCCATGTGACCTACTCGACTTTCCCTCAGTACCTACCAACTCTGTGTCTTTGCCCACGTTGTTTCTTATGAAATAGCCTTTCCTCCTTATTCTCACTGTTTTGTATTTATTACCCTTTTATTCCAGAAAAATTTTAATGTGACTCTCTTCATTCCTGCTGCATTCCTACTTATCTTTAAGGATCTGTATAGTGATAGTTCTCATATCTTCCCAACTGCAAATTAATTTCTGAGCTTCAGTAGTATTCTGTGTTGCCTTTTACTTTGTAGTATAGCTACTAGTCTAAGCTTTTTGAGTGCTTTCAGTTTTTAGGACAAATTTAGCCCAATTTCTTCTCCTGTTAAATGAGAATAATATTAACAGAATATTAACAGAACTGTATTATTCTTTCTCTTCACCTCCGTAATTCATTCATTCATTCATTCATTCACTTATTTGGCAATGATTAATATATTAAAACAACACACTGCACAAGCAGTGATCATATAAAGATTAATATAATGAATTTTTCCTTCTTGTGGAGTTCATAGCTTACTAGTGAAAGCAGTGACATAATGAAAATATTGCGAAACAGTGCAATAAGTGCTTTTGTAGAAATAAGTACAGGGTTAAGTTGTGAACCAGAGCAGAGAATAATCAGTTCTGAGAACAACAGCTCTATAGAACAGAAGACACTAGATCTGTTTCTCAAAGGACAAATAGGTGTCACCAAGTAGATAAAGATCAAAAGGGCATTCTAGGGAGGAAAACATATATAAAGTCATCAATATATAAAAAAGTATTATATCTTTAGCCAGCTGCAAAAATTTCAGGTCTGGAGGGTTAGAAATGAGATTGGAGAGAAAGGCAAGCAGCAGATTTTGGAGAGCCTTGTGTAAGATGCAAAGGAGTTTGGATTTTATGTAGTCCAAAGTAACTAATTTAACTAAATCACAGAGGTAACAGGATTGGGTTGTAATTATTTTTTGTGGTTTTATTTTTTTATTTTTTATATTCTTATTTTTCAATGACAATTGACATTCAATATTTTATATTAGTTTCAGGTGTACAGCATAGTGGTTGGACATTTATATAATTTACGAAGTTATTTCCCCCAATTAGTCTAACACCCACCTGGCACTATATTTAGTTATTACAATATTATTAACTATATTCTGTATGCTGTACTTTACATCCCTGTGACTATTTTGCAACTACCAATTTGTACTTCTTGATTCCTTCCCCTTTTTTATTCTCCTCCCATCTGGCAACCATCAGTTCGTTCCCTGTATCCATGTCTGTTTCTGTTTTGTTTGTTCGTTTATTTTGTTCTTTAGATTCCACATATAAGTGAAATTGTGTGGTATTTGTCTTTGACTTATTTCACTCAGCATAATACCCTCTAGGTGGGAATGGGTTGTAATTTAGAATGATCTGGAACAGTGGGGAATGGCCCCTAGAGGGGGATGGTGGAGGGAAAGATAAAGCAAAACAGGATTCCAGCTGTTTTGTTGGTTAAAATGCTAATAGAAAAGTCCAGGTAAGGCTTGATGAAGGCTGCACTGAGGCAGAGACAGAGGGAAAGGGAAAGTCTAAGAAATATTTAAGGCACAGAATAGACTGGATTTGTGGCTATACTTTTGGACTGATGAAAGGATCAAATGTAATAATATAACCTCAAGAATAAAATATACACTCTACAAAGAAGAAGAATTATCAAATAGCTAGTTATAAAATTTGTAATATAAAACATCTTACATATTACCTAAAAGAGACTGTATTGGAAATGTCTGTTAGATAAAGACATGTTTTCTCTAATATATCAAAAGAAAAAAACCCATGTGTGACTTTAACGGAAAGATTCAAATGAATGAAAATTAAACTAATTTGATTATTTTATGTTAAATCTTTAATCTAGGTCCAGTGACCATGAAACACTAAACTTTGTAGAAATGCTGGTGATGAGATGGAGTGAAATGTGGAGAAAGACTGAGAAGAAGAGGGGTAATATTAGCGCAGGACTCTCACAGATTCATGCCCTATGCTCTAAAAGAGCATAATTTTTTCAGTAGAGTGGGGGCCTTTGCTACCTAGAACCTTTTGAGAAGAGGGTGGTCTCCTCCTCAGGGACATCAAGGAAGAGCATTACCTTAAAAGTCTTTCTCCATTATCTTCCCTTTAGGGCTAAAGCAGGCCAACCACAATGGCTTGAAAAGAGGTTTTGCTTTACTACTTCCCCACAAAAAGTGAGATCAGGAGGAACCCAGGTTAGTTGTATGCACATGGCAACAATAAAATGAGCAAGAGCCTGTTAGTTTCTAATGGCTTCCTTCATGTACTGCCCTGGGGGAATTGCCCCTCGTTCCTCTAACTCAGGAAAAACCCAGGATTGACCACACAATTATGAGTTTGAGTGGTCAAACACTGAAAAGGGGGAAAAATACAAAGAAAGGCAGAGTTATAAAACAGAATGTGTTGTTGACTTATTTGTAAGAGTTTGAGACCTGGGATGGTGGGAAATGAGATTGGAGAAAGAGGCAAAAGCTAGATCTTAAAGGGCCTTGAAGTCTGTTCAAAGGAGTTGGTGTGTAGGAGGGAGAGATCCCTAGAAATAACTCAGTCAAGGAGGAACCAGGATCAGGTTGTAATTTAGAAAA
The DNA here is from genome assembly GCA_028627145.1 of Eidolon dupreanum. Lineage (NCBI taxonomy): Eukaryota > Metazoa > Chordata > Mammalia > Chiroptera > Pteropodidae > Eidolon > Eidolon dupreanum. The sequence goes on from CM053507.1 coordinate 93,345,506, forward strand.
ACCTAAAGGCTGTGTGGAGGATGAGTTGTGGCCCATAGCAGGCCTGGAAAGGGTAAGATTTGAAGTCCCTGTTTGCCCAGCAAGAACTATGGGGTCTGATAAGGCTGTTTGCATTATACTGCTCTCCAGATCCAGGAGAAATTAACTCAGGGATCCCACTGTAAGCAAGGCGTCAAGTCTTCATTACCCTGTCATCTTTCATCACATATAAGCCTTCTTCATCCAGCCTCTCAGCGCCAGCCTGAGATTCACTGGTTCTGGCCACAGGTGGGAGGAGGAACAGAGAACAGGAGGTTTCAGTGGAATTCTATTAATCACCATGGAGAGGCAACTTGCTATTAAACCCACATAGAGTGTGCGTGAGCTAGGAAAGTTTAAAAGTGTGGCTGAAACCCAACGAACACCTCACTCTGGTTTTGCCCTCCCTACCCTTGGGTGAGAATGAGTCAAGCAAGGGAGTACCCAGGCAGAATGTTGGGGCAGTCTGTCCCGCCCCCCAAAGAAGGCCCTATGGTCATTATTAGGGAGAAAGGAAGATTTCCAGGAGTTCTGAAAACTTCCTGATTTTTCTATTTTTTTTCTTAGCTTTCTTTTCTATTGAGATGATTCCATTCTTTAGCTTTCTCTCTAATCTATTTCTCTAGCACAACAGCTTTTCTCTCTTTACAAAACCTATCATTGTGTCCAGTAATTAATAGGCCCTTAAAATTTGCCAATTTATTTTAAAAGATTAAATCAGAATGAAGAAGCAAGATTTGGATGTAATAGATTTGTTGATTACTGGGGGTAGAAAGACAATTTTAATGATTTATGCTGCTGCCACTGACTTTCTAGTCTAAAAGGCATCTTAAAGACCCAGTGGCTCTAACTTGATCTCCCCCTGTGACTCCAAGTGGCAGTTACCCTGCCTGTAAATGTATAGAGCGTGGGAATCTTGTTTTCTTCTTAGGCAACCCTTCAGGCAGAACTAAAATCTGCTTCCCATAATGGTCACCCACTACTCATAGTTCCACTCTCCTACACGGAACAACTTTTACCCTTTTCTCATAGTAGAGAGGGGGGACAAACAAGGCTAAAATCACAAGCACAGCAACCTTTGTCTCTGGCAAATGCTAGGACTGGTGCCATATGTTTTGCAATAATCACTCCTTTACTAAGTTTGCTGCCCTTTGCAAATAGTTCTTCCGTCCCCTCTTTGCCCCTCTTTTCCTTCTCTTAATATACTCTTCTAATATGTAAAATATACGGAATCTGATCTTTACCAACAGTACCATAAATTCTTGGTTCTTAAGCCATTCTTAATATGAAACACCATATACAATCTTATCTCGGGTTTTGGATTAAGGCCTCAGTTTCCACAAATTGAACTTTAGAGGCCTTTTTTTTTTTTTTTTTTAAATCCAGTGAGACTTTGTAGCTTTGCTGAGAAGGATATGATAGAGAGGGAAAATGAGATTCCAGAATCTTCCACAATCCCTGTTAAAACCTTTAGGACTTAGGACCTTTGATACTAAGATTACTGTGCAAATTATCTTAAAAGAGCAGGTAGATCACAATTCAAGATGCAGTTTTGAAATATTTTCTCTCTTTATGACCTTTCTTGCTCTTTCTCCAGAATAAGTGGGTGGGCAGGTGATGTGCGTACAGCAAAAAAATATAGGAGAAAAAGGTAGGCCAGGTGGATGAATTTTTCTTAGTGTGGTTGGGTCTCACGGCTTTTTGTAGTTGTTTTGCTTCTTTCCTTCTAGCCCTCTTTTGACCAACTCTTTCCCCGCCTCTTCACCCTAAACTCCCAAAAAACCACAACCATAGTCATAATTAAATACACAAAACGAATAAAACTGCCTCGGTGTGAATATGCCTCTCTGGTCACGCCATCCTTCTTAGACACTCCTCCCTCATAAACATCAATAGGCAGGATTTCTGGACTGAGCCAGGCACACAGCAGACTGTACCCTCAGGCAGAAGAGAGTGATGGCCAGAGCTTCTAGAAGGGTTCGGGCCTGTTGGTTCTTGGAAACATGGGGGAGGGTGGGGCAAAGGCACACCTAAGAATCCTGGCAGATTCAGAAAGGACAGGAAGAAAAATCTCCTGTGTTTGCAGGCATCAGAGCCATTTGTTTATTTGACAAAATCTGTGACTTGGTTGGTCCCTTTGGCTCCTGGCTGAGTGAGGGTGAGAGAAATCTCCTGGGACTACAGATCTGACATGACCATGGAGCTGATATCAAACAATTTTCTACTGTAAGCTTTTAAGGAGATCTTTAAAATCTACTCTATCTCAGAATTATAAAACTCCACTTAAAATATAACTAAAGAGTTAAGTTCTAAAACAGCAGTTACACATTTTGCAAATTTCCTGTTCTTATAGTCGTAGCATACATGGGTGACAATTTACTTGAGTGCACTAAAACTCACCTGGGAAGCTTTAGAAAATGCTGTTGCCTGAAGCTCACCTAAGACCAATTAAGTCAGAAATACTACCAGTTGAGGTATAGATATCCCTGAAAAGTTACCAAAGAATTTAATGAGCAGTCAAAGTTGAGAACCATTGCATTAGTTGAACCAAGATATCAACAAGTATTTCTAGAGGATTATTCAACATTAACATTGTGTTACATTATGGGACTAGAGATAAGAGGGAGGACAAGGTGAAGGAGGATGATTCTTCAAGGAGTTAGGCCTGGTCAACAAGGTCTGTGATGCAGAGGAGTCCCATAATACAATAATTTAAAATGCCTCTTACCTTGGATGACAGGGGGATTGCTGGTGACTTTGGTAAGATTAGTTATAGTGAGATTTCAGTTGGCTGAGAAAATAAGGAAATGAAGACAAATGTGGACTGAAATTTTAATTCTGGCTGTGAAATGACAGAGAATCTTTAAAGGAATAAAAGGTCTAGGAGTTTTTTCCCTCCTAGTTTTATTGAGATGTAATTGACATATAACATTGTATTAGTTTAAGGTATACATCATAATGATTTGATGTATGTACATATTTCAAAATGATTACCGCAAAAGTTTAACATCTGTTACTTCACAGTTACAATTTTTTTTCTTGTGAAGGGAACTTTAAGACAGAGTCTTAGCAACTTTTAAATATACAATATAGTATCATTAACTAGAGTTACCATACTGTACACATAGCCACAGAGCTTATTTCTCTTATAACTGGAAATTTGTAACTTTTTGAGAACTTTCATTCATTTCTCCCAGCCCCCACTCTTCCTCTTTGGCAACCACCAATCCGTTCTCTGTCTCTATGAGTTTGGTTTTTTTAGATCTCATATATATATATGAGATCATAAAGCAGTTGTCTTTCTCTGACTTATTTTACTTAGCATAATGTCTTTAAGGTCCATCCATGTTGTAGCAAATGGCAAGATTTCTTTCTTTTTTAGGGCTGAATCATATTCCATTATATGCATACCACATTTTGAAGTTTTAAAAATTAGTTTAAAAATGGGTGAGATGAGGGTATATGTACATGCTAAAAGGAGAGAATGGATGAAGATATAGCGTTGAGAGTGAATAATTATCGAAACATGGTTCCTGAAAGAGATGGGATCCAGAGTGTGGGTCAAAGGGATTAGCCTTAGGCAGCAAGAGAGAAGAGACTCTACTGCCACTGTAATGGAGGGGAAGATGGACTTGCTGGCGTGGATGCAGATAAATGTTTAAGCATGCACTTGAGTGGGAATGTGTGTCTTTAACTCACTGTGACATGGAAGTGGTTTGTGGCAGAGTTTCTTAAAATGCCACTCCCTTCTGAGACCTCTGGAACTATTTAGAGTGACAGTTGGAGTTGAGCACAACCACATTTCTCATTCCCTTCACTCCCTCCTGACACATGGAATAGTGAAAAGAGTTGGGAGCAGTTTTATCAACATTGCTAGTTAATTAGTGTTCTTTTCTTTCCACAAGGGTAGCTGGTTGATACAGTGTTATAATACACTGCCAAAAATGTTTTTAGCCTTCTTAAACACGGAGGCCCAAATTATACAGTGAGTAAGAACAAAGCCATTATGAGGAGCCAGGTTTCTGGGCCAGTGATCTTTCATCTTCATCTTCCTGTTTGTCTTCACTTCTCAGACTTAAGCCTGGTAATGATGTGGTGAAGGCCTTGAAAGATGGGCTCAAAACATAGTTTGCAGCAGCTTCCAAAGGGCAACTTGATATCAGCATGGTGAAACCGCAGGTCCGGTTCAGTAAGTTTGACATCCTGCTTGAATCTGGCAGCCTTTGGACTCAGTTCTGCAACAGATTGTTGGCATGAGATTCACCTAATTGAGAAATTGATTAAGAACATTAAAAGGATTTTTAAGTGGTGGTAAAATACACCTGACATAAAATTTACCATCTTAACTATTTTTAAGTTACATAGTGTTAAGAATATTCATGTTGCTGTGTAACCAACCTATCTCCAGAACTTTTTTGTATTGCAAAAGTAAAACTCTATGCTCTTTAAACAACTACCACTCATTCTGTCATCCCCCAGGCCCTGGCAACCACCATTCTACTTGATCATATGAGGGGACGCACATCATATTTAACATTTTGTGATCAATTGACTTATTTCACTTAGCATAATGTTTTCAAGGTTCATTCATGTAGCATGTGTCAGAATTCACTTCCCTTTTAAGTCTGAAGAATATTTCATTGTATGTATATATACACCATAATTTGTTTATCTAATCATCTATTGATGGACATGGATTGCTTTCATCTTTTGACTTTTGTGAATAATGTTGCTATAAACGTGTGTACAAATATCTGAGCCCCTAGTTTCAGTTCTTTTGGGTGTATACTCAGAAGTAGAATTGCTGGATCACATGATAACTCTATTTTTAACTTTTTGAAGACTCACCATATTGTTTTGCACAGAGATTGCACTATTTTACATTCCTACCAACAGTATACAAAGGTTTCGATTTCTCCACACCTACACAAACATTTATTTTCTGTTTTTTTTTTTTTTGATAGTAGCCTACCTAATAGGTGTAAGGTGGTATATCATTGCTGTTTTGATTTGCATTTCCCTAATGATTAGTGATGAACATTGTTTTATGTGCTTATTGGCCATTTGTATATCTTCTTTGGGAAAACGGTTTTTGAATTCTGTGTCCATTATTTAAATAGGTTGTGTATGTTTTTTTTGTTTGTTTGTTTGTTGTTGTTAAAAGTAAGAACATTTAAAAATTTTGTGACATGTATCTAGAGTGACATGGTAAGTCTATTTAAATCTAACACCTTTTATTTTTCTCCAGTGTCCCTGTTGAGATAAATTCCAATTTGAGATAGCGTTAAGTATGGCTGCGCTCAGTTCTTTAATTTTAACTCATGATAATTTGAGTCAGCTTTTTCAGAGAAACCAGATACTGTATATCTTGACATAGCAAACAGGGAGGTATCCATTATTCTCTGTGCTGATGACATGGTCCTACAAGGAATGATTGGTTTCTACCAGGAGGAAAAGCTCAGCGTCAAGGATGCTCTTTTTTAGAATGTGTTCTTGTGAAGTAAAGCTACAGAGCTCTATTGAACAGAGAATAGTAATTGTGTTTCAGGGATGAGAGAGTAGTGGTGTATGTTTTGGGACCTATTGGAGCCATAGAGATTCAGTTCTGCTCCAGATTAATGGTTCCATAGGAACCACATTAAAGCTCATAGGTGGCGGGTACAGATGGGTGACAGCTTCTCCTCTAAAAATCTTTCAGGCTGAGGATATCTCTTAGTGCTACAGGTATAGAAATTTAGGACTTTGCTGTTAGTGCCTTGGGAAAGTTCCAAAGCTGCTTTTTTTTGAGAAAAATCTTATTTACCTATAGGGTATCCTTAGCCCACTCTGTTAAGGTCATACTAGGGCAAGTGCATAAATCACATTTTCTAGTTTCCTCACTGTCTGGAGTCCTAGTACAAGAATCTTTTTTTAATCAGCTACAAAGAATAAGTATAAAAAATAATGAACTCACCAGTAAACTCAATTTTGAATTGTCTTCTGTGTAAGGTGTCACAACCTCATTTTAGAATATTTTAATTATCCGCAAAAGATCTCTTCCCCCAGTCCCAGGCAATTGCAAATCTACTTTCTGTCTCTATAGATCTGCCTATTCTGCACATTTTATATAAATGAAATCATACAATATGTGTTTTTTTTTTTTTTTGTGGCTGACTTCTTTCACTGAGCATGTTTTCAAGGTTCATCCATTTTGTACATTTTGTAGCATCTATCAGTACTTCGTTCCTTTTCATTGTTAAACAATATTTCATTGTACCACACTTTATCCATTCATCACTTGATGGGCATTTGAATTATTTTTAGGTTTTAGCTATTATGAATATTGCTTCTATGACCATTTGTGTACTAGTTTTGTGTAAATGTATGTTTTTATTTCTCTTGAGTAGACATCTAGGAATAGAATTGCTGTTTCTTATGGTTAACTTACATATAGCTTTTTAAAGAAACTGCCCAACTGTCTTCCAAAGTAGTGGTACTATTTTATATTTCCACCAATAATGTATGAGGATTTTAGTTTCTCCATGTCCTCACCAACACTTGCTATTATCTGCCTTTTGGATTTTAGTCATTTTTGTGAATGTGAAGTGGTATTTCATTGCAACTGTAACTTGGATTTCCCCTAGTGACAAATGATGTTAAGTATCTTTTCATTTGTTTATTGGTCATTCTTATATCTTCTTTAGTGAAATGTTTATTCAAATCTGTTGTCTATTTTCTAATTGGGTTATTTGTCTTCCTGTCGTTGAATTGTTAAGAAATCTTTATATATTCTGGATATAAATATTTTATCAGATATGATTTGCAAGTATTTTCTCCTAGTTTGTGGATTGTCTTTTATTTTTCTACTAGTTTCTTTTGAGTTACAAAATTTTAAAATTATGATAAAGTCCAGTTTATTTATTTTTTTAATGGATCATGCTTTTGCTACATCTAAGAAATCTTTGCCTAATCTAAGGTCACAGAGATTTTTCTCCTATGTTTTCTTCTAAAAGTTGTATAGTTTTAGTTTTTACATTTAGTAAGAAATGTTAGGTCTATGATTCATTTTGAGATAATTTTTGTGTGTGGTGTGAAGTAAGGGTCTAAATTCATTCTTTCCTTTGTGGAATTCTAATTGGCCCAGCACATTAGTTGAAAAGATGACTTGTTTGATTGTTGACTCTACTTTTATTGCATTTGTGTTTTTAAAGAGAAGCAGGGAGGGCATAAAGAATTAATGTATGAAGGAAGATGAAGGGATTTTCTGTGTTAAAGTTTTAAGCATTTACATGAGAGAATGAGCATCTGACTAAGGTTTTAAAGAACAACTTGAATCACAATTTTGTTTGTTTCCTTCATCTCCCCCATTCCTTCCCCAACCCTGCACTGAACATCTGCTTCTCTCCTGGAAGAGGAAGTGAAAGATTTAGGTCATGCATAAACACAAACTATCTTTACTGTACTGTTCCCTTTTAAGAAAAAAAAAAAAAAAAACAACAACAAAAAAACCCCACCCTGCTGGGTCAGTTTAGTATTGAATTACCCTATATCAACAGTTCTATTGCTTTTTTTGAGAGTTGGCTTTCCCCAGAAGCAGAACTGCTTTTGCTGGTTCTTGGAGTTATGTAATAAATCTAGCTGGTAATTTTCAAGAATGCTGAGAGGAGTCAAGAGAGACCATACCCCTAACACCACAGAACTTTTCTTTATATTTTCTTTACTAAAGAATTTCTCACAAGAAATATCTTAAGAGATATCACTAGAGTTTGGAACCCTTCTATGTATCTGTGGTGCTGGGTAGGGATAACCCCAAATAAAATAGGTTCAATTACCTTCCGGGGTTGACTGATACAAAGCAGCAAGACCAGCATCCTTGGGGAAGTCCATAGTTAAAAAAATACCACCCATTCTGCTATCTTAAGTCTTTATAATGAAGCAAAGATAGCCTCTTCCTTTTTGGAAATTTATTGAGTTTCTCTGTTTTATGGTGCTGACCCAGCAGCTGTACTGTGGCACTTTTCTACTCTGGCTTTGCTAAAGATCCCTCACAATCAAGGCTCTGGAGGCGTCATCATCATCATCATGTAATAATATGTGTATAGCACTTATTACATATCATATACTCTTTTTTTTCCTGCCATATATTATGTGTATATATATAAGTTCACATATATGTATATGTGTGTGTATATAGATGTGTGTGTGTATGTATATGTGTATATCTATATCTATCTATCTATCTATCTATCTATCTATCCATCTATCATCTATCTACTCATTTTAACATGCTCTGGGGGCATACATTAAAACTGACTTTGTTGGAGGAAGTAGATACAGAAGCAATTGAGGTGGTATTTGGAGTATGGAAAACTCGTAAAATAGCTTTGAGGCCAAAAAGAAAGGCTTGTGATGATGCTTGAGGGATAAAGTTGAACAGCAGGGTCCTTTTCTGGGCTCTAGAACTTATCTGAGGCAGAAGTAAAAGGAAGGAAACATTGGTCTTTCACTTTGATTAGACATCTTTCGATATCTTTCCTTAAGCACCTCAAGAATTTCCATCCTCCCCCATCTCCATGCATCCACTTTAGTGCTGGTTTTCCTTGGCTTGGCACTGGACCACTTCAGGGCTATCCAGGACTTGTCCTTGGCAGCCTGGGTCCCCACTGGTTCCTGCTTTGTGTTTCAGTGTGGCAGCTACTTGCTGGGAAGGAACAGTTCCAGCATCAAGGAGAAGGTCTTTTAAGATTCTAACCCACTGTTGGTCAGTATACATACATTCTGGCTTCCTTTAAGATTTTAGCCTTATTTTAAAATTTCTATTTTATTTTATTTTTAACTTTTCAAATTATTTATTTAATATTTTATTTATTTTTATTTAAAAATTTTTTAATAAATAAAATTTATATTTTAGTATAAGGCACAGGAGCAATTTTTTTTGGGAGGAAAGATACAGAGAAGAGAGATTCTAGGGGTACAGGATGTCAGAAATGAAGGGCCAGGAAAGGGAGAAGAAGTTGGAGAGGCTTTATCTACCTCAAAATTTTACTGAGGGTCTTGCCTGACAGCAGGGCTAATAGAGAAACAGGTCATTCATTGCTACCGCCAAATCACACCAGCATGGTGACCATGGTCTTCTAAAAATGGGCACCCACATTTGTTGTCTCACATAGGAGAGTTCCTCAAACGGTGGGAATGTCCAGACAAATAAGAAGGGAGACAGATGATTACAGATGGGGGTGGGGGTGCTAGTTTTGGACAGGTGGTGCCTGGTGGCATCAGGGAAAATATGCCTTTGGTGGCTTTTTCTTTCACTGATGCATGAAGACTGATCCTGCTCAGCTGGAAATATGACCAAAATGACCATAACATGCCCCTTAGCTTGGCTAAAGTTTAGACAAGCTTCTTCCTGACTGTAGGTTGCTGACCTCTCTTTTTTTAAGAGCACTTACTTTAGAAAACTTGCAACTGTAAATTCTTTCCTTGTCTTTTGAGATGTAAATATTTTCCTAGCTTCTTGCCTGCTTTATAATCCAGGACCATCTTTTTCAAGAACCTTGGAGCCATCCTTTGAAATGTAATCATCAAGACAGATAGCACCCAGATGTCCCAGTCTCTGTGGGAGGGTAGGAGCCTAACTTGATAAGCCAGTGTGTCAATTGGCAAACACAGATGGCCTAATCACATTAACAACCTCCCTACAATGTCCTTCAGTACTTTTTCATTAGCTCACCCCAGGACTTGAAGACTCTCTTGCTTTTTGTTTTTAAGAAAGTTGAGTTCCATTAATGGCAATAGACTTGACCCTTTTTGCAATAGTCTTGAATAAAATCTTTTTCCTTGCCTGCTAAACTTTGTTCTGTGTAATTTTTCTTTAACATATAGAAACTTACATAGTATTTCACCTAAACTGGCTCAGTGAGTTTGGAAAGCCATTAACCAAGATGATAGGATAATTTTATCATGGTGCACTGTTATTTGGACTCATTATTGAGGGTCTGACACATAATCATTTCTATGCTCTTAATCACCTTCAGTAAATCCAAAACCAAAACCAGAAAGCTTCTCATCTTTCTTTGCTGTGAGATATACATGGAATATATAAGGTATCTCAAAGATACCATACACACACACACAATTAGCAATAGCTATCATTTTTTTGTAGGCCTACTGTGTGCCAGGCACTATGTACTTTATAAACATTTTCTTATTTAATCCTTATAGCATTTCTGTGAGTTCAGTAACATTATTTACTTTACAGATGAGGAAGCCAAGTCTGAAAGTTAAGTAACTATCTGAGATCTCTGTCAGAAATAGGATTTGAATCCAATTAATCAGTCTACAAATCATGACATCAGGCTTTTAAATGATTGTCCTTCAAGTATTCACCAAGATAGCTGTTAGAGTTCTGGCCTAGAGGAAAAGCTGTATTTCCAGAAGGAATTAAGGAAGACCTGTCAAATTGTACCTCCATCTCACCTACCAGAGGCACCATAGAAGATTTTATTATTCCTTGGAGAACCTCATCTCAAATGGTATACCTAGCCCCCCATTTTTCCTGTATCTGTGATCTGTAGTTTCTACTTTGTAGCCTGGCCCAATCTCTTGGAATGACCATTCTGATTTTGAGGTTTGCTCTGACAAAGACAACTGGGGGTCTCCCCTTGTGTTTCCAGCACATGGTATGTATTCCCTCAGTGGACCCTGAAAGTGGTAGCAATTTCCTCTCTGACGTGTGCACAGGAGAGATCCTAACCCTTCCCTCGTTATTTTCTCAACTGTCTGTCTTCTCAGCAGCATTTGGGTGATGAATACAACTCAAACAATGCACTGCGATGTCACTAGTTCACAAACTGATGACATCAGAAGGTGCAACAATAATGAGAGCAACAGGAAGCTGACAGCAATGGTTCTACTTATTTTAAAACATCAGCAATGCCAGAGAAGTAAACCTCTCTTAAAAAACCTAAGTCTTTCTAGCTTCTAAGTTTTCCCCCGAAGGAAAAAGATTCTTCTAGAACTGACTAACTTCAGTACCTTTTATATCAGAATCTGTGCTTAAAGGTACAGATTCAGAAGCATCACATCGCCTAGAAAAAGTACATTTGGGGCTATAAATGGCTCCGTGCACTGAGGCAGGTGATAATCATGTTTTCACCACAGCGCTCATCCCCTTTCATGTGGAACACAGTGAGGTTTTGTTCTGTGAACCTGTGGAAAGTACTCTACAGGTATGTGAATTTGGGTCACTTGGATTCAGGGATGTGATGGTGAGGTCATCAACTTGTTTTGCTTCCAGCTTTTCTCCTTTCTCGCTATAGCAATGGCTCCCCTGTCACTAGGCCTCTAACACATACGACTCCTGCCTTGGGTTTAATGTAAGAATTTTACTTCTATTTTTTACTGGTGTCACTTCTAGATATTTTTGCAGTGTTGATGACATGGTTGTAGAAATTAATACATGCTATCCTAGAAATTAATATCCTAGACAGGGAAATAATTATTTTATGATTTAAAATAATAATTTTCCCAAATTATAAGTGCTTTGTGGAAAATTTGGAAAGTATAGAAAGGACATTACTCATAAGCCCATTAACATAGAAGCAACCATTGCTTTTTTTTTTTTTTTTTTAGCTTTTTATTCTGAAGATCTGTTGTTTTCAAGTAAAAAGACATGGCCCTTGTCCAAAAAGACCTTACAACTTCAAGGGCAACACAAATGAGAAAAAGTAAGGCAAAATAAAATTGAAAACCAGATAACATGTAGAATAATGATAATGATGATAAGAAATAGCTATTCCAAACATTCTATGAACATACTTATTCAATTTTTCTTTTAAAATGAGAAAATTATAGAAATACACAGACAGAGTCAATTTAGGAAAATAGGTGAGTCTTTTTCTGAAGCTCCTAGTGGACAAGCTACAGTTAATTAGTGGCTATAAAACAGTAAGTGGTGAGCATGAGGAAAACAACTAATGAATAAATTTGGGAGTAATTAGGAGCCCAGGAAGTCAGATAACAAATGTGAGATGATTTAGTACATACTGTATTTTTAATAGGCTCATTGATTTGTACAAAATATCATTGAGACATGTACTGCCTGAAATCAGTCTCTTCCACTCTTGTCTGCCACTTATTGCATATTCGTAGGCAAGTTACTTCACCTCTCTAATGTTATCTATAAAATAGGGAAAATAGGTTGTTGTGAGTATTAGATGAGAGAATCCATCTAATGTATTTACTATAGTCTTTGGCTCATAATAAGTGCTGAAGAAAAGTTAAGCATCATCAGTGGTGTAAGGTGGTGGTTAAGACAATAAGCTTTGGTCAGATTGCTTGCCATTCTTGTGGCTTTTTCCTCCTTGCTTGTAGAACTAAATCATCAACAATAATCACTATTTAAGTATTCCCCCATCAAGAGTTTGAAAATGAACCAGCTTTTATCTTTTAATTTTTTTAAAATAATCATGAATTTATCAAAGGCATTCATCAAATGCTTCTAGGAAGTCAGGAGTTTCCTAATAAAGACTTTTTCATTATAAAAGACTATTAGAGAGTAGCAGTTATTTACTACTACAGAAGCTACATACATATTCACTACTGAGTTGGCAAAACCAAAAAAGCAAGTCTTCACCTTAGAAAATGAAATGTTGGAGACATTTTGAGTTCATTGCAACTTGACCTTTTGCAGCCCTCAGAGTTACCCTATGGTGGGAAGATGGAGAGATGAGACAGAGAGAACCTGAATATATATTATATTTTGCAATATTTATGAAAAAGTCAAGAAATTTTTACACAGTATTCAGGGTATTAAACATGAGTTTAGGATACTTTGTAAAAATATACATTTTAAAGACTAGTATTTGTTATTTTCACATTACAAAATTAAACAATGTTTATCTTAGAAAATTGAGAAAGCAGAAACAAAAGAAGAAAACACAAATCTTAACCTTTTAATGCATTTCCTTTTAGTTTTTATAAAATAGTTATATTTAACTATTAAAACTACATTTATAAGTTTAATATGAATCTTTTAATTTAAAAATTCCTAAAGAACTAGTTAAGTCAACTTACTTTGGTTTGCTGGGCATTGATTTTTTTTTTTTTCATCGAAGTCCTTATAGTATATGTTGGAGGACTTAGTAATTCAAAATTACTGTTTGGTTCCTCTTGAGTTCCAGTAGTATAGAATCTTGCTACTCAAAGTGGCTACTCAAAGTTAGCCACTGGAATATCTGGGAATACACTAGAAATGAAGACTTTTCAGCTCTAACTCAGACGTGTTGAATCCCAATTGCATTTTAATATGATTTCTAGGTGATTTGTCTGCACATTAAATTTTGAGTGGCAGTACTATAGGAATAACTTGACTAAGTATTTTTTCCTAGTGAAGACAGTTGTCAAAAGCTTGATTAGTCTCTATTTCTCAGAACATCCTCTCCTATCAGACAGCAGCTTCCCTGGTTCTTACTTCCAGAAAAGCACTGTTGGAACAAGTCTGATTAGAGACCCACCAAAGAGCCTGCAGGAAAAGGTTTCGTTACCAATCCCAGCCAGGAGTTGAAAGACACAAAGTAAATCTGGGACATACCAAAATGCCAATAAAAATCTAAATTTAAAGTCTGCATTGTTCAGCATTTTATTATGTAATCAAGGTACTCTTCCTGGGCTTGCTGTTGAATGACTAGGAAACAGTGTTGAACCAATTGAAAACCCAATAATGAAATTCATCAATAGCATTTTCATTAGTGTGGCTTTTGATGCAGGGGTTTATTGACTTTGAAAATTGAGGCTGACTTAAAGAAGAAACAAACAAACAAACAAACAAAAAAACATTCCAAAACAGCACATTCTGGAAATAGAGCAGCTTTTAAGATGGGAGTAAACATGTGCTTTCTCATCCTCTCATTCCTTATTTGCTGGAAGAGGAATGTATCTACAAAGCTGGGTTGTAGCAATTTCCTGATGAGCATGACTAATAATAATAATAGCCTACACTTGACAGCATTTTATGATTCACAAAGTACTGTAGTAGTGCTTCTCAGACTTTAATGTGCTTATAAATTACCTAAAAATTTTATTAAAGTGAGGATACTGATTTAGTAGGTGCAGGGTGGGGCCTGAATTTGCCTTTCTAACAAATTCTCAGATGGTGCTAAAATTGCTGGTCCACAAATCATATTTTGAGTAGCAGGTTCTTACGATTATTTCTCTCAAGATTCACAGACGTTCTGTGAGGTAGGCAGAACAGACATTTTTTCCCCTCTTCCTCTTCAGAATGTTGTCTCTATGAGGGTAAGGATTTGGGTGCATTTTACTCATTGCTATATCCCAAGTGCCCATAATAGTAAGCACTCAGTACACCTTTGTTGATGAATAAATGACTGCATCTTAATTTTATAGAGGAATTTAAATAATGCTTTAATCAAAGTTACATTCTAATAAGTGGCAAAGCTGGCATTTGACCTAAGAAACTACTTAAAACAGAGAGCTTGATACCGAATGAACCTACTTTAGTGGTTTGACTTTTTTTCTTTCTTTCTTTTTTTTCTGTACAGGTAAATATTTTTTGAAGGAACCTTTTAAATTGAAGTATAACATAGAAAAAATGGACAAATCATAAGTGTACAATTGATTAACTTATACAGAGGGAACATACAGAACTACCTTTCAAATCAAGAAATTATCCGCTCTCCAGAAATCTCCCTTGTAATCTCTCCTAGTCATTAGTCTCTCCTTCAGAGGTAGATGCTGTTATGACTTATATTAGTTTTGAATTTGATAGAAGTAGAATTTTGTAATATATACTTTTTAATAGTGTATATCTTCTTTCACTCAATATTACATTTGTGCTCTTGAATATAACAGTAATTTGCTTATTTTCATTTTATAGTATTCCATGATGTATATTGCGCACATTCCATGAATATACCACAATTTATTATATACTTTACTGTGATAGACATTAGGGTTGATTCTGGTTTTTGGCTAATATGAATAGTGCTACTATGGACATTTTTGTACATGGTTTCGGTGACACACATGTGCATATTTCTATTGGTTATGTATGAGAAGTAGAATATTTCAGATTTGGGGTATATTCAGTTATTGTAGACAATACTAGCCAAACAGTTTTCAAAGTGGTTTTATTGATTCTTTTGTATTTTCTTTAAAATTTTAAATGTTGATTAAATTTTATAGGTAGTCATTGAAATTATATTTTACCTTTTGCTGCATGGAGAGTTTTGATGAATTTTATTATTGCGACTTTTGGATTAAGATAGTGGATTGAACACACACATTTACTTTTCTTCCTTCAAACACCTTATAAAACAACAATAACTAGATTTTTTTTTGAGAAAGGTATAAACTTAAACGGATAAAGAAAATGAGAAAGGAGACAACATCAATACAATTTGGGACATTTGAGGAAACCAAACCCTATGCCAGCAGTAGGAAGCTGAAATCTAACCTAATTTATACCACAGAAATCATAAAAGTTTGAGTAATTGGCACGTGAGCAGTTATGGAAAAAGGTAGTGCTTAAAAGGATTGTATTGATTTAAAATCAGTTTAAAAAACAGTTAGATCCCCTTCTCAAATCCACAGACTCACAATTGTTTTCCACCCTTGACTCACTGTGGAGGATGGCTGAGGAAAAATTTTTATTAGAGAATGTAAAACAGAGTATCCCTGCACTAGGATTTGTCAGACACAGTTGAGGGTGGGTGTATGATACTGAAAACATAGAAATTATGCAAATTATATTCACAGTAGAAACATTCACAGGTGAAGACCCCACTACCCTCCCTCTCTTTCATGCTTAGTTCCCAAATGTTGAAGGTGGATGTATATCTTCTAGATAGGAGATTAGAAGATCCTTCTCTAGGAGCTTTACCAGACCAAGAAGAAAGAAGAAATGGTAATGACATTTGGGGAGGGGAATCTCCAAGGAAATGGCCCAGCTAGATCAAAAGTGAAGTCCATGGTAGTCAAACCCCAACTACAGGCTCAGGCTCAGAACTTCCAATCAGATCTTTTAGGTCCCTACTCTTAACTATGAATGGGCAAGCAAGGTCACCAGCTATCTGAGCTAAGATTTCACCATGAAATGTGGAGACCACAACAAACACACAGAAAAAAAAAAAACAACCTGGAAGAAAAGATTTTTTAGGGGAAAGACTACTTTAAAAAAATTATCATTAGTGTTCTCAGAGAGATAGGATATTGCATTTATGAAATAAGGACAGGTTACTTTAAAAAGAGACAATTGGTAACTATTAGAAATTAAAAATATATCAGAAATGAAAAGATCAACAGAATAGTGGGAAGACAAAACTGAGGAATCTCTAAGAATGTTGAACAAAAAGAAAAAAAAGAGAAAATAGAAGAGAAGATATAAAAGGACCAGATCATGAGGCCCAATAACTTTCTAAAAGGGAGTTCTAAAGGAGAGAAAGATAAGAGGGAAAAGAGAAGAAGAAAATCATTACCCAAATAATTAAAGAAAAACTTTTAAAACTAAAGGTTAGAATTTTCAAGTTGTAAGGATCCATAGATCACCCAGCAGAATGGATTAAAAATAGACTCACTCCAAGGCACATTATTTTGTAATTTCACAATTATGGAGAAATGAATGAAGTTCTACAAACTTCTATAAATAAATAAATAAATAAAAAGTCACATGTGGAAGTTAAAAAAAATCAGAGTAGTACCTCCGAATTTTTGAGGAAAAAATGATTTCTAACCTAGAATTATATGCTCGGCTAAATTCATAAGCAAATGTGAGGAAAGAATTTTAAAAATTCAGATATTCCAGATCTGAAGAATTTTATCTCCCATGAGCTTTTTCTCAGAGATTTGCTGATGGATATGATCTGTCAAAAAGAGAGAAGTAGACTAAAAACCAAAGCCATGGAAAACAAGAAACAGGAAATTTAATATAAGAGAATGGAAAGGACTCTTCAGAATGAATGGAGATCCTCAGACAATAATTAGGAATTAATATCCAGAGTTGAGCAAATCAGAAGGCTCCAGAAGAGATTTTCTCAAGAGGATGAAATTAATAGACTGACATTGCATATCAGAATATATTGATAGCAGTTTTAGACATTGGCAGATGGTGTGGGACTGATTTGGTGATAAAAGAAAACCAAGTATATGAGCAAATAAAAAAAAGTAGCAGTTATTAATTGTTCCCCTGTCTCTACCCCACCCCCAAGAAAAAACGTTTGTACAGGAAATAAAAGTAATCGTGGCAGACAGCATGTCTCTACTGTGAATGGCATTTACATAGTCACAAAAATGTAAACACTAAATGTTGTTCTTTCCAAAATTTCAATACAGTTTTATTGAATGAGTGATGGGATGGAGGTGGTTATGGGAAAAGTGTGTGTTTGTGGTGGTGGAGAGAGAGGTAGTTTAAAGAAAGTTAAGCCTCACCTTCCCAGTAGAAAATCAATAGATAATTACTAAAACTGAAAAATCAAGAAAATTACAACACATTCGTGTTATTTACTGATATAGTGATAAATTCCAAAAGAATGCTCTAGAATAGAGGAAAGATGATATCTCTGGGAGGGGGTTGCTATTTTTATATTAGGTCTTATAAAGTACTTATATATCTTCAAATTATGTGAAAGTATACCTCTGATAAATATAGAAAGTTAGAATAAATTTTATTCTGATTCTACCACTGATGGCGCTTTAACTTTAAGGTTTATATTGTTCATCTATAAAAATGAGCATTTTTATCTATAGTTAAAATATGTATTATTTTGGCCAGTTGTTTGGATCTCTATTACCAGTGAATCATTTGCCGGTATCCTAAGGAACTTACTTGGAAGTGACTTCTGTTGTTTCTCTTGTATATGTAAAAGTTCTGGAAAACAGTGAAGAGAACAAAAGAGAGGGAGCAGGAAGGAGGAGAAGTTTTGGATACTTCTCCCAAATGGATTAGTCCACGAATTAAGGAGAGTTCTTGTCCCTGGATAATTCAGAATGAACATATTTTCCCTTAACACAGAGCTAGAGCAGCAAATTTACTCTGGGTGACTTCTCAGTGACCAGTGTGGAGAAGGAATCTTGTAATATAATTAAAGAATCATGGCCCTATAATTGACACAGATGTTCAGAAGTGAGTCATTGAAAAAAGATCATCATTCTTACTGTGAAATGAGACCAGTCCAGGTGAGGCTGGTCCCTCAAAGAAGGAAAACCCAGCATGGTGCAATATGTGCTACAAGTAAGACCATGGGTGTAGTTTTGGACACCACATTTTCTCTGGCTCAAGTTCCCTTAATTCTCACCTCTTGCATGTAAATCTGCTATTGCTTGTGGCTATTATGAAGAGCAGCGTTTCTCAAACTTGAGTGAGCCTCTGAATAACCTGGAGGTATGGTTAAAATCCAGATTCTGAGTCCTACCTCCAGAGACTTCTAATTCAGTAGGTTTGGCATGGGGACCAGATTTTCATTTTTTAACCAGTTCCCATCTGCTACTGCTGCTTCTGCTTAGTGTGTGGGTCACACTTTGTGTAGCACCTGAATTTTGAGAGGTTCCAATGACTAGCAGATGAGTTTAATGGGAAAGAGTGAGTGTGTCAGGTGCTTCTAGGTATTACTAATATTAATTTTTATAATGACATATATTCTGTAAACAGAAGGGTATACAAAATGCATTTAAACAAATGTATATTTGTTCAGTTTAAAGGATAATGTTTCAAAAAACCTAATGTACCCATCAACCAGGTCAAGAAATAGAACATTCCAGTATATTACAATACACTTGGGGAAAACTGGCTACCTAATATTTTGTTTGGTTTTTAGCACCTATGTCTATGATCGAGACTGGCCTATAGTTTTTCTTATTTGTGTTATGTTGGTCAGTGTTTGAAATCAAGGTTATGCAAAACTCATAAACAGAGTTGAGAGTATTTTTTTCTGTACTGTGGCATAGTTTGTGTTAAATTACATTTAAAAATCAATTTATATGCATTCAATAACTAAGTAGTCTTACACCATATGAAAGAAAATACTTATAGAAGCCAGCACAAGCTACCAAACTACTGATTCAGTATCTTTTTATAAAAAAAATTTTGTTTAAAATTTTAAAAAGTTAGACATTTGTACAATCCATAAAGTGATCCCCCTGATTACTCTAGTGCCCATCTGGCTCTATACACAATCATTACAATAATATTGACTATAGATCCTATGCTATACTCTAAATCCCCATGACTGTTTTGTAACTGCTAATTTGTACGTCTTAATCCCCTTTTTCACATTACCCCATAACCCCCCTCCTGTCTGACAATCACCAATTTGTTCTCTGTGAGTCTGTTTTTTTTTAGTTTGGTCATTTCTTTTGTTTTTTAGATTCTGCATATAAATGAAATCATATAGTATTTATCTTTCTCTGTCTGATTTATTTCACCTAGCATAATACCCTCTAGCTACATTCATGTTATTGCAAATGGTAAGATTTCATTTTAATAGCTGAGTAATATTCCATTGTATGTATGTACTATAACTTCTTTGTCTAATCGTCTATTGATGGGTATTTAGGTGCTTCCACATCTTGGCTATTGTAAATAGTGCTGCCGTGAACGTAGGGATGCATATATCTTTACGAACTAGTGTTTTGGTTTTCTTTGGATAAATACCCAGAAGTGCAATTGTTGAGTCAAAAGGTAGTTCTATTTTTATTTTTTTGAGGAATCTCCGAACTGTTTTACAGAGTGGCTGTACCAGTTTGCAATCCCACCAACAGTGCATGAAGATTTCCTTTTCTCCACATCCTTGCCAAATTCGTGGTTTTTTTGTTTTGTTTTGTTTTGATTTATTGATGATAGCTAGTCTGACAAGTGTGAGGTGATATCTCAATGTGGTTTTAATTTGTATTTCTCTGATGATTTGTGACCTTAAGCATCTTTTCACATATCTATTGGCTATCTGTATGTCTTCTTTGGAAAAAGGATTTATTCAAGTCCTCTGCCCATTTTTTAATTAGATTTTTGTTGTTGAGTTGTATGAGTTCTTTTTATATTTTGGATATTAACCCCTTATCAGATGTATCATAAGTGAATATCTTCTCCCACTTAGTCAGTTATCTTTCGTTTTGTTGATGGTTTCCTTTGCTGTTCAAAACTTTTTCATTTGACGTAGTCTCATTTGTTTTTGTTTTCCTTGCCCGAGGAGATATGTCCAAAACGAAATTATTAGTAGCAATATCAGAGAGATTACTGCCTGTTTTCTTCTAGTATTTTCTGGTTTTGGGTCTTACTCATAAGTCTTTAATCCATTTTGAGTCTATTCTTGTATATTGTATAAGAAGGTAATTCAGTTTCCTTTTCTTTTCTTTTTTCTTTTTTTGCATACATCTGTCCAGTTTTCCAACACCATTTGTTGAAGAGATTGTCTTTTCCTCATTGTATATTCTTGCCTCCTTTGTCATAGATTAAATGACCAAAAGGGAATGGATTTATTTCTGGGCTCTCTATTGTAGTCCATTGATTTATGTCTGTTTTTATGCCAATACCATTTCTGGTTTCATTACTATAGTCTTATGATATAGTTTATATCAGGTAGCGTGATATCTAACTTTGTTCTTTTTTCTCAAGATTGCTGTGGCTATTTGGGGTCTTTTATGGTTCCATATAAATTTTTGGATTATTTGTTCTGGTTGTCTAAAAAATGCCATTGGTATTTTTAAGAATTATTATTAATAATTTTATTTTTTAACATTTTATTATTTTTTAAATTATTTTATTATTTTCCCCCCTCCCCTCCCCTCTCTGGTGCCATTGGTATTTTGATGGGGATTGCATTGAATCTATAGATTGCTTTGGGTAGTATGCCCATTTTAATGATGTTGATTCTTCCTACCAATGAGCATGGTATATGCTTGCATTTATTTGTATCTTCTTCAATTTCTTTTTTCAATGACTTATAATTTTCTGAGAACAGGTCTTTTATTTCCTTGTTTAATTTAATTCTTAGGTATTTTATTGTTTTTGATGAAATTATAAATGAGATTGTTTTCTTAATTTCTCTTTCTGAAAGCTCATCATTGGTGTATAAAAATGCAATCGACTTCTGAATATTAATTTTGTATACTGCTACTTTACTGAATTTATTAATCAGTTCTAACAATTTTTGGTGGAATCTTTAGGGTTCTCTAAATTTAGTATCACATATCTGCAAATATGACAGTTTTACTTCTTCATTTCCAATTTGGATGCCTTTTATTTCTCTTTCTTCTCTGATTGCTGTAGTTATGAGTCAGTATCTTTAATGGTAATAAAACTATTAAAGTTTTTTCCTTCTTGGAATAAGTTTTTATAAGTGATATAGTTCTAATATTTTTCTATTTCATGGAAAATTTCAAGTGTATTTTTTCCTTTTAAATTTTTTTTTTGACATGGGTGGAGTGGGCATGCACGTGGGTATCCAGTGCTGCATGAGGGTGCAGTCGTCTTTGTTGGTCTCAAAGGTTGGGATTATGATCTGCTTGCGGATATGTTTTCATTCCATGATTATTTTTTTAAAAAATCTATTTTAATTAGTTTTAAGTATACAGTACATTGGTTAAACATCTATATAGTTCATAAAATGATCCCCCCAATTGCTCCCTCCCTCCCCTGACCCTCCACCTAACCAACATATTAATGCTAACTGCATACCCTATGTTGTGCTCCCCATCCCCATAACCATCCATCAGCTACTAATTTGTACTTCTTTAACCTTTACTCCCATTCTCCAAGCTCCCCAAAACCCTTCCCCTCTATCCATCACCAAATTGTCCACTATATTTGTGAGTCTGTTTTTGATTAGTTTGTTCTTTTTATTCTTTAGATTCCACGTATAAGTGAAACCATATATTGTTTATCTTTCTCTGTCTAAATTAAATGCCTTCTAGGTCCATCAAAGCAATATCTTTTTCCATCCCCTTTCTTTCAGTCTGTGTATGTTTTTTAATCTGAAGTGAGTCTCTTATAGGCAACATGCAGGGGTCTTGTTTTCCTTTCCATTCATCCACTCTATCTTTTATTTGGAGCACTTCATTCTTTTCCATTTGAGGTACTTATTGATAGGAATGTAGTTATTACCATCCTTTATTTCTGTTTTTGATACATGTTTTTTCTTCTTAAAGAAGTCCCTCTAACATTTCCTGTAATACCGGGTTGATGGTAATAAATTCCTTTAGCTCATTTTTGTCTGCGAAGCTCTTTATCTGTCCTTCAGCTTTGCTGGATAAAGTATTTGTGGTTGTAGATCTTGGGTCTTCATCACACTGAATATTTTTTGCCAAGTCCTTCTGTCCTGCATACTTTCTTTTGAGAAATCAGCTGCTGGTCTCATGGGTGTTCCCTTATAGGTGACTATCTACTTTTCTCTTGCTGCTTTTAAGATTCTTTCTTTGTCTTTAACCTTTGGCATTTTAATTATCATGTATCTTGGTGTGGGCCTCTTTGGGTTCTGGTTTTTGGGACTCTCTGAGCTTCCTGGAGTTTTATGTCCATTTCCTTCACCAGATGAGGGAAGTTTTCCATTGTTATTTCTTCAAACAGATATTCAACATCTTGTTTTCCTTCAGGGATGCCAATCAGATGGATATTTGGAGCCTTAATAGTGTCCCATATGTTCCTTATATTATTTTTATAGTCTTGACATCCTATCTCTTGCCATTCTGATTGAGTGGCAAGAGATTCTGGTCCTCTAGATAGGACATATGATCCTTTTCTTTATTCACTTTGGTTATTCCATTTCATATACTTCTCAGGTCATATAATGTGCTCTTCATTTCAGACTGGTTCCCTTTTATAATTTCCATTTCCATTTTTTATGTTTTTTTTTTTTTTTATCTCTTTGTTGGAGTTCTCTACACTTCCCAGAAGTTCATTGAGCATCTTTATAACCAATGTTTTGAACTCTGCATCTGTTAGATTACTCGACTCCATTATTTCTGGATCTCTGTTCTGTTCTCATATGGTTTCTGCTTCTTTGTCTTCCTATTTTGGCTGCCTTTCTGTATCTGCTTCTATGTACTAAGCAAAGCTTCTAAGTCTCCCAGTTTTATTAGTGTGGATTTGTGAAATGGTGTTCAGTGGCACAGTCCTGAGAGAGGTTCAGCTGCAGGCAAAACTTTGCCCAAGCATGTGCCCCTCCGAGGCCACCTGTTAAGATTCTGCAAGCAATCCACAGATGCTGTGCTTATAGTTGCCTCCAAGGGCCACTCCAGAAAACGAGGCCAGCTGCCTCCAGTGTGAGTCTAGGCACTGCTCAGCAAGGAGCACCTGACTCACTGAGGATATATCTGGGTGTGGCTTGGGTGTGGCCACGAGTTGGGGAAGGCAGTGTTTCAGGGACTCCTCTGGGTGGAGTGACCTCAGTTATCCAGTCTGATGACATCACGGCTATGGTGGTGCTGTGTCCAAGCACTGGGAGCAGGGAGGTCTCAACAGGGAACGGTGGACATGGCAGGCACTTTTGTACAGAATTAGTCTCCCTTTGGCCCTCACTCCAATAATGTAAGTCTCTGTAAGTCTCTGGTGCCTCCCGTGTGCAGCTGAATTGGCACTGGTGCTCATAGCCAGCAGGTGAGTTACCGCAAAAATTTACTCAGGATGTTTCCTGTAAAAGGCTCCTGCCGCTGCCACTGCCTCCATTTCACTCAGGTGCTTGAGACTGGGCAGCCCCGCCTCCTTGCCTCATCCTATCTTCTGCCACTGCAGGGTGATTTCTTGGATTTCTCCCTAGTTGTATGGCTTGTTCATCTAGATCCTAGGTGGTTTTTCCTTGTTGCTCGCTCTTTGTTTCCATCGCAGCTTTGATTTAGTCACCAGAGGGATGAACAGAGCCTCTATCATCTATGCCATTTTTTCCTCCTTCTCCTAAATTTCTTTTTAAAAATTGAGATATAATTGACATATAACACTGTGTGAGTTTAAGGTAAAGAATTTGTTGATTTGATACATTTATATACTGCAATATGATTATCACCACAGCTTTAGCTAACATCTCTATCCCCTCACATAATTACCATTTCTTATTTGTGATAAGAACATTTAAGATCCAGTCGGTTAGCAATTTTGAAGTATATAATGCAAATTGTTGACTTAATACCTATGCTATGCATTAGATCTCTATAACTTATTCGTCTTCTAGTTGCAAGTGTGTACCCTTTAATGACATCTACCCAGTTCTGCATTTCCCTGCCTCTGATAACCACCATTCTACTCTCTATTTCTATGAGTTTGGCTTTTTTGGATTCCATATATAAATGACATCATACAATATTTATCTTTCTCTGTCTGGCTTATCTTACTAAATATAATGCCCTCAGGGTCCATTCATGTTGTTGCAAATGGCAGGATTTCTTTATTTTTTTTTGTGGCTGAATAATATTCCATTGCATATTTACCACAACTTCTTTACGCATTCACCTGTTGACAGACACTTAGGTTGTTTTCATACTTTGGTGGTTGTGAATAACACTGAAATGAACATAAGTGTGCAGACATCTTTTCGATATTCTGTTTTCATTTCCTTTGGATATACACCCAGAAGTGGGATTACTGGATCATATGATAGTTGTAATTTTAGTTTTCTGAGGAATCTCCATATTATTTTCTATAGTGGCTGAATCAATTTACATTCCCACCGATAGTTTACTTTTCTTTATATCTTCAACACGTATTTCCTGTCTTCTTGATGACAGCCATTTTAACTGGTTATTGGAGGTGATCATCAAAAGGATGTGACCTCTGATTGATCTGAGAGCTGGACCTGGGCAATTAGAGGCTCCACACCCACCCCCTGTCCTTGGAATGTATGTTCTGACCACCATTCCCACAGTGGAAGCTGTTTTCAAGGACTCAATCTTAAGAGAGCAAGGTTTTCTTGAGACCATCTGGATGGTGTATGTGACTAAACCCAGGTAAGGCCTCTATATAAACTTAAAGATTTTGGGATTTTAGGGTGCAGGTATGGAGATCTATACTTGACCCTCGAACAATGTGATGATTAGGGGCACCAAACCCTGTGCAGTTGAAAATTCTTGTATAACTTTCAACTCTACAGTCAGGTCTTCACATTTGCATGTTCAACCAGTATATTGAAAATACTGTGTTAAATCTGTGGTTGGGAATCTGGTATTTGGAATGCCAAAATATTGTTTTTGATCAGAGATTGGTTGAATCTGTGGATGGGAAACCTGTGGATATGAAGCGCAGATGGTATTTATTGAAAAAAATTCACCTATATGTGGACCCACACAGTTCAAACAGGTGTTGCTCAAGGATCAACTGTACTTGTCTTAAAACTGCCCAAGACAAGCCTCATATATAATTTCCCATGCTTATTAAACCTGTCACCCACCAATCTGGAGTGGCTGACTTCTTTCTCCGGTTTCTCTTTGTCCTCTGGGTACAGGGCCAGTTCATGAGCCAACAGGTGTGAGGTGATAGATCATTGTCGTTTTGATTTGCACTTTCCTGATAATTAGTGATGTTGAGCACCGTTTCAAATACCTGTTACCCATTTGACTGCCTTCTTTGGAACAATGTCTATTCAGTGTCTCTACCCATTTTCTTTATAAATTTATGATATTATTTGTGCTTTTATTTTTAAAATCTATTTTACCAGAGGTTGGTAAATTATAGTAGTTTTTTTTAATTGGACAATTTATGACTTTGTTAATTATCTTTATTATATATTAACTTGTACACTTATTTTTATTTTTTTCTTTCTATGTAGTTTTTGCATAATTAACCTGTTTTTCTCCATTCCCCTTTTATTTCTTATTTTTTCATATTCTTAAGATTGATGCTTAGCACTTTAATTTTCAGGCTTTCTTCTTATCTAATATAGCCTTTTAAGACTACCAATTTATCTGTAATTTCTGTTTTAGCTGTATTTCTCCAAGATTTCGGGTACTTTTATTATTATTCAGTAATAAAATTTTTATTTTCCAATTTATTTTTCTTTGACCCATGAGTTATTTAGAAGTTTATTAATTTTCAAAGGTATGAGATTTTTTCTAGTTATCATGCTGTTGTTTATATCAAGTTTAATAACCTTGTGGTGTGGTCAGAGATTATGCTTTGAATGAAACCAATATTTTGGTATTTTTTGAAACTTACTTTAAGATTTAGTGTGAATCAATCTTTGTAAGTGTTTGCAGTTTGAAAAGGAAGTGTGTTCTGCAGTTAGAGGTGCATTGTTACATGTATCTATATATCTATATCTATATCTACCTATATATATCTTAAATCTTGGTTAAGCTTGTTAATTATGTAATTAAATATTGTCTATATTCTTTCTGATTTTTTTGTGTTCTAATCTATCAAATACAAAGAGATTTGTTAAACTATTCCTGTGTGATATTGCATTTATTTATTTCTTCTGCTAACTTTTATTTAAATATTTCGAGGCTGTCTCAAAAGTTGCTAAAAAATTTAAAATTCTTTCATATAAAATGTGTCTTTTGTCATTATGAAATGACACTCTATCTCTAGTTAAGCTTTATGCCTTAGAGTTTATTTCATCCGATATTAATACAGTTGCATAATTATATAATTAGTGGCAATGTTTTGCTGAGCCATGCCTGGCCCTATACACTGCTCATCTTCTCTCTTCTCTGCTGCTCCCTGATCCCATTGGGAGTGACATTAAACATCTGGATGGTGGTTGAGGGGGCTAATGGTTACAGGAATCCTTGACTTCTCCTCGCCCCCACATACCCAGAAGATTAGGATAGGTACCCAGGGCAAGGGTAAAATTGCCCCCATATATTCACACAGTGGTGACTCTTCAGCTGTGGTAAAGTACTGGTTCTTTATTTCTGACCTGCTGTGTAAGGACTGGCTTGGAAGGAATCATAGTAGCCCCATGGTGTTGACAATAATGTGATCTGGAGTCATATCTGGAGCACCTTTAGTCCAAGGGGTCACATAGCCCTTAGAGGGGTCTTGAAGAATGCACAGTAAAAAGCCTTGTTCCAAGTAGAAAACTACATAAAAATTAAATCTTGGGTATTCCTAAATGTGCTCCAGCGAGATCCCTCTTGTAAGAACTGTCCTTTATTTCACCTTACATATATCTAATTAGGTCTTTCCCTATTCCCCACATCTGCCTGTGCTCCTAAATAACACAGTTTACTTTTCTGTTGATGGTGGCATCTTATCTGGAAGGTAACTGGAACAGTTTAACAATATGGCTGTAACTTTTGAAACACTCTTTCCATCAGGAGGTGGGGTCTATGTCTCTTCCACTTGAGTCTGGGTGGGCTTGTGAATGCTTCAACCAGTAGAGCACACTGGAAATGATGCTAGGTGACCTCTAAGGCTGGTTACAAAAGGCCATGAAGCTCCTTCCTTATTCACTGGAACGTTTGTCCTTTGAGCCCTGAACCATCGTGTAGGAACTCTGATTACCTCAAGACTGCCAAGCTGGAGAAGGCCACATGTAGACACACTGCTCGACAGCCCCAGCTGAGCTTGTCTTTCCCCAATCCTAGGCCAAGTGTCAGACATGTGATTAAAAAAACCATGTAGAAAGTGGATTCTTCTGTCATACTATTTCAGCCATATCTTTGAGTCACCTCATAGCCTTTGAGGTCATCAAAGCTGAGGCCCCAGACATCACTGAGCAGAGACAAGTCATCCTTCTGTGATCTGTTAAAAGTTCTGACCATCAGAATGGGGAACATAATAGCATGTTTGTTGTTTTATGTCACTCACTATATTTTGGGGGTTGTGTTATGCAGATAACTGAAGCAATAATGCCTACAAATAGGCAGCTGAGAACTCACCTGACTCAGTCTATCACCATTTCTCTATTCACAGCTGCTTATCTGCAAAGATCAAGAAATCAGAATGATTTGGTTGGATATAGAAATGTGTACACAATAATTCGTCTTCATGTATGACTTAATGACCTATGTAAACTAGCTGTCAGACTGAGCAGGAACCATCACTTTAAAGAACAAAATGTGTCTAGGCTTTTCACTTGAAGATACACTTGGAAGAAGATGACTGCTCCCTGCTGATGGGCTCATTCGTCAAAACTAGATTTCCTCTTTTCTGTGCCAAAATATTATCAGATAATAATCTGGAGAAATATTGTGTCTCCAGCCTAATCCTGTTCTATTCAAACATCATGACTGCCAGATTTCAGATAGTGCCAAAACTTTAGCCTTTCTGTTTTCCATTCAAGTACTAGAAAGTATTGTAGTACTTTACTGAGAGTGATGAATAGTACTTTTTAGTACTTTTATAAATCTTCATTGCTTTATGAAACAGAACTTTATATTTCGTACTTTTTCTGGATGTGTTGCCATAACATCCAGGAACTCAAATCCATGACTAAGCTCATTGGCAATATTTATTCTACTTATTTATAGGCAAATAAAGTAAGGTTCCTGTTGCATAGTGTACAACAAATGTTTGAATAAATGAGTATTTAAAAATTATATTATTTCTATTATCTGAAATCATCAATGGACCATACTACCTCAAGAATTAAGTCTACTTTCCTTGGCATGACCCCAGCAGGCAGTAGATAAGACTCAGGCCGAAGTACTCAGTGATTAGAACAGAAGTGTGATAGCATTGTGGTGGTTTGACTTGCCAGAAGGTTTAAACAAAAACATCCCAGGCAAACTTGATAAAAATTTTATAAATATATACATATATGTGTATATATGTAAAGATATATACATATGCATACACAGAAACATACATTTGAGAAACAGGAGTTTAGTGATGATAATTTGCACTATACTTTATATTTTGCATTATATCTGGTGCCCTTTTCCTTTTTTTAATTTAAAAACTTACTATATATTTCTAATTAAGTCTAAAGTAATGTTAAAAAATTACTTTTTATGGATTTAAACTTCAATCTGTTACATTCACAGATTTCTCATGCCACTAAAAATTCTATCTAGATTGGTGTTTAACAAAGAAATTAAAAAAAATTGAGTTAGTTTTTATAAATCTGAAACGACAGGTCCTTTATAGTAAAAAAACACATCTACTTACCAAGAGTCATTTTTCTTCAAGAGGAGACCTGCTTCCTCATCTTCCTTATGAGAATACAAAGGGAAGGTTTTTTGTGTGTGTATGTACCATGACAAAAAGTCCAGATTTTAATACATTAGGAGATTACTTACAATTTTTCTGAAGGCCTTTCAAGAAGGTAAGTTTTCAAGGGTAATTTTTCTCCAGGTGTTTGATAACTATTGCATACATATTCAGTGCTTGAGAGGTAAATTTACTGTCCAAAGTAAATACATATTATTTTATCAGTAGAAATATTTATCATTTTTTAAAAGAAACTAACATTAAATTTTTAATTTCAAGTTATGATTTTTGATAAAGCTGCCAGAATCTCTGTGTAAAAGAAAGTAAAAAGGTGAAATCCTAAATTAGTAAGAGGATGGCATTCCATGAATTTATGTGGCTTCCAGGGTCCTGAAGGAGCCTGTGCATCAGGGTTCCTTGCTGTCAGGGCCAGGTTCAAAGCAGATTTCATGGTAGGGAGTCAGATCTAGAGAGTGGGAGGGAAGGATTGTGTGAAAGCTGCATAATTTGATAGTAAAACAACTTAATTAGAAATCTTTTCTCAATTGTTTTTTTTCTGACAGAAAAGGCAAATACTGGAAAATACTAATTTGAGATATTAGGCAATGATAGGGGATTGGAAGAATCTTCCTTGTCTTTTGGCTTCCGCCCTCTACATGCCCCTCCCCAACTACTCTCCACATAACAGCTAGGGGAGTCCTTCTAAAAAATGCTGCAGTCAGACCATGCTACTTCTCCACTCAAAATCATCCACGACTCAGGGTTTTTGCATAGTATCCACGAATAAAAGTGAAAAGTCCTATGAGATTCTGTTCAACTCTCAAATTCATACTACTCTCCCTTTTGAGCTTTCAGCTTTATTCATGCTTGACGTTTCCTGGTTGTTTCAGGAAAACTCTAACCTTAAACTCTTTATACTTGCCGCTCCCTCTATCTCTAACTGTATTTTCCTGGATATCTTCATGGTTTGTCTCCTTGCCTACTTAGATCTTTTTTCAAAAGTCACTTTTCTGGAGGCCTTGTTTAACCAGCCTATCCCCTCCTTTTTAACACTCATTCCTGTCTAATAGTCTGTTAGGGGTATGTCTATTCACTTTCTCCCCACTGGAAAGTAAATTCCTGGAGAGCAGGGACTTTGCCTGTTGTAAACAATGGTATATCCCCAGTGTATGGAATGGTGTCTTGTATATAGTTGATACATAATCGATATTTGTGAAATGGGTAAATGAGTGGATGAATGAATGAGAACAATAAAAAGTAATAGTTATGGTGGAAGAAAGTCAGGCAAATGGATTTATAAATGTTTCTTGAGACTATTCTCTCAATACAGAAGTCTTTCATGTTAGGAGCAATTGATTTATCTGAATTGAACCTTGCAGAAATAAGAGGAGGGAGGAAGGAGAGAATGGGAACAGAGATGATACTGAGGTGGGGAGACAAAAAGATAGAGTAAAGTTGAGATGAGTAGTGATATGGTGATTTGTCCATTCTACTCATGCACAAGATTCAATCAAACCTGAAACAGTTAATGCCTTTTGTAGTGATCCATGGAAAAACTGTATGAATAATTTTAAGGGTTTCTGTGAACAATAAAGATGTGAAACAGATTTTCAAGGGGTTTCGTAAGAGGGTGGTGAAGGATTTGTTGACACACTCAATGTAGAAATTGAAAAATTAATAAAAAGCCCTAGAGAAATATTAGAGGAGAGCTGGTAAGGTCACCTACAAAAGACATTGAACTCTATGGGGAAACTCAAAGAGTTTTCAAGGGTAATTTATTTTTATTTTTATAATTTATTATTATTATTTTTATGGTGACATGGTTAATGAAATCTAGTAAGTTTCAGGTGTACAATTTAACAGTAAGGAATATATATATATGTTTTATATATATGTAATATGTTTTATATATATAATATGTTTTTTATATATATTATATATATAATGTTTTATATATATATTATATATATTATATATATATAATATATATATATATATATATATAGTGTGTTCACCTCTCATAGTTAGATTTCTGTCACCACATATTTGACTTTTTTTTTTTACCCCATCTACCTCTCCCTTTTCCCCTCCCCCCCACTTTCTGGTAACCACTAGTTTATTGTCCATGTCCCTAAGTCTCTGTTTGTCCTGTTCATTTGCTGCTTTTGGGTTTAAATCCCACATATAAGTGATATCATGTGGTTTTCAACTTTTTCTTTCTGGCTTATTTTGCTTAGCAAGGTTATCTCGAGGTCCATCCATGTTGTCGTAAATGGCAGTATTTTATCTCTTCTTATGGCTGAATAACATTCCATTGTATATATGTACCACAGCTTCTTTATCTGATTATCTATTATAGGACACTTTGGTTGCTTCTATATCCTGACTGCCATAAATAATGCTGCCATGAGCCTGGGTGTGCAAATATCTTTTCGGATATGGGTTTTCAAGCCTTTGGGGTAGATACCTAGTAGAGGGATTACTGAATCATATGGGAGATCCATTCTTAGTTTTTTGAGGAACCTCTATACTGTTTTCCTTGGTGGCTGTACCAATTTGCAGTCCCACCAGCAGTGTATAAGGGATCTTTTTTCTTCACATTATCTCCAACATTTGTTATTTGTCCTGTTGATAACAGCTTTCTAACAGGTGTGAAATGGTATCTCATTGTGGTTTTGATTTGCATTTCCCTAATAGCTAGAGGTGATGAGCGTCTTTTCAGATGTTTGTTAGTCATTTGTATGTATGTCTTCTTGGGAGAAGTGTCTGTTCAGGTCCTCTGCCCATTTCTTGATTGGATTTTTTTATTTTTTATTTTTTTTTGTGATTGAGTTAGTTGTATGAGTTTTTTGTATATCAAGGATAATTTAAATTACATAAGATTTTCACTTTATGAGCTGACCTACCTAGCCCCAGACTAAGGTGTGACTCCATTATAAAGAAGGAAGAAAAGGCTAGGATTTGATGTGAGTGTGCACTAAAATTGGTAGGGGTGATAGAGGTAGGTGTATCATAATGGAATTGGTTCTGTGTCTCTTTTTAGCTCATAAGTATTTAGGAAGAACCTTGATTTTGACCAAAACCAAACTGTCAGAAATTGTGATATCCAAGTGCCTCTTTCTAATTTATTGTCACCTTTCCATTACACAGAACAAAGAGGTTGAATATGGGCTGTCAGTTTCCTTGCTTGTCATATAGTTAGTGATTCATTAGGATTTTCCAGTGAGCACTACATTAATGAAACCTCTTGATGCATATCAGTGCCATTGGAGGCCATCACATGATTTGCATGTGATCTTCAGACTTGGGCTTGGCCGCTGTGAAGGTTTTAAAATTTCTGATTCCCTTGTCTGTGCATTCTTCATATAACCTTAGCTTGACTGAAGTGGGAATGTATGTGCACAATAGTGAGGTAGTGATGATAGGGGTGAAGAGAAGGAGTACAAAGTTTGAGGTGATGCAAGATTTGATGTACTCTGGGAAATACAAGACAGTTTTTTGAAAATTAGCTAAAAGTTGAGGCAAAGATGAATTTGTTTCTGTATTACTGTGATATACTTCCACTCTCCCTCCCTCTCCTTTGCTGTTATATGGATTTGTTTGGTGCAAGGGTGAAGCCAGTGAAATCTAATGGACCTTCTTAGGTAGTTGGTTCACACTGACCTGTGTTCTAATCCTGAGAAATCACTGAGGTTATTTTTCTTTTCTAAGAGAGGTTGGGAAATGGACAGGCAGCTATGATATCACTCACAATGTAATGTAGAAAGCTACATTTAGGCATCCTCACAAATACAAAAATGTGTTATTGACCTGGGTCCACTCTTCACTGTAAGATTTTCTGGCTCTGTTTTTTTTTTTTTTCTGTATTAAATGACTTCCTACAGTGGAAAGTTACTGCTTTTTGTTAACTTAAAAAATTCTGTAGGGCACACAATAAAGTAAAATAAATAATACAAGTTTAGGCTATGAAGATAGTCACTGTGGAAAATTGTGATCAAATTTCTAAATTCCTTCATTATCTAGGTCAGGAAGAAAAATAGTTTTCCTACTTTGTTTCCTCTTTATTTCCAACTCAGTTTTTAGTGATGTGGGGAGTTGCAGATTTTATCATAACACAAAGATTAGCTATATAGGCAATTATCATCTAAATTAAAGTGGGTGATAAAAAATGTTCAGCTCAAAAAAGTACATAATACAACTTAAAGATGGAAAAGACCCAGTCTTTAAACTACTGGGATTGAAATTTATGGCCTCTGAGGATGACTCATTGCTTCTCTGAGTCATGAGTTTCATTTTGAAATGAAATACACTGTGTGGTTTCATTTAAGCTTGTGTTGATGCAAAAAGGAAATGAGCCCATATTGGGAAGTTAGGTTGAAATATATATCATTAATAATGAAAAAAGTTCAAGCTGTTGTTTGGCTATCCTCCCCACCTTTGTTCTAACATTAGCAGGCTGTTCTATAATCTCAGAACACCTGTCTGTCTCCTTGTCTTGTTTGAGAACTCATACAGAGCAGGAACTGGATTAAACAAAAAGAAGGTACTCAATGAATGACTGCTGAGTAAACAAGTGAACATCATCTCCAAGGGAGTGAAATCCACATCTTAAACTTTCTTGGGTAATTATTGATGCGAAGACTCTATTAATTTTCAATGCATTTATACATTTGACTTAAGCAGTCTTGTTTATAGAAGCTTTTTACAGTGTGATTTTCACAATCATATTCATATTCCCAAACTTAGATATTCTCTTGAAACTGATGAGGATGGAGGGGTGGTGAGTATAGGAAGTGTAGTGTAAACAAAGCAGATGTGTTGAAAAATGAAGGAAGATGAATTATTTTTAAATTAGTTTTAGTTTATCTCAATTTACGTTTATATTTTTTGAAGATGTATAATGTTCCACACTCTGTTCCAAGGATACTAGACTTGGTGTCTGATTTCAAGGAATTCATAGTCTCGTGGTAAGGAGGGAAACAGAAAAAAGAGTTCTTAGATAATCAAAGAAATTGAAGTAGAATAAAAAACTGTATATAACAAAACATGCACCCAAATATTGAGGTGCTACAATTTATTCTTTAGATATACAGGCTTTTAAGTCAGCCCAGGATTGAGGCTGGTTCTACCATTACCAGCTCTGAAACCTTGGAGAAGATACTTGACTTAATCCTTAATTACTTATTCGCAAAATGGGAATGATAATAATAATATAAGGTTATTATAATGATTAAATATCATTTATGTACATCATGTACCCAATATGGAGTACCAGATCAATGAGCTCTTAGTAATTAAATGTTAGAGTGAAATAGTTAGGAAAATAACTCTAGTAATTGAGTTTATTATAAAATTCTTTTGCTAATCCATATAAAATATTAATGTTTTATTAAGAGATGACATTTGTTACTTGTAGACCAATCAGAATCATTATATAATTGATAGCCATTGAAGACAAACATTGAGATCAGTACTTCCTTTTGTAAACTTTATCTTAAATCTCCTTCTCAAAAGAACACAGATGAGAATATAAAGAGTTGCTTCATTTCTAACAACCAAAAAGATTATCTTCATTGGCCAAATTATAACCATGCAGTCCAAGGGAGAGATATATACTTTTTAAAGAATAATAATTTTATATTTGTGAAAAACAGGATAAATGCTACAGAAATTAGACAAAGAATCTGTTGAAGTTTGGTAACTTCAAAACTGAATTTCCATTTTCTGATCTAGGTAAATGTTTCTCTTTTAGAATGTGAATTCCAAACTTTTTGGGAAAAGACTCTTTTTCTCAATCTTATTTAGCTATCTGCCTATGTTATATTGAGAATGAGGTCAGTCTCATTATCTCCTGAAGAGTAAATCTCTGGTCCCTTTTTCTACCTCAGAAGAAGGTAGCGCATCTTTTCTTGCTGATAACACTGCTCTGGTTCTGTTACTGCTCACCTCTTGGTTTTGCTTCATGGTTTAGGTCCTATCTTTCTTCCATCTTCAAGCTTTCCTCCTCTGCCCACAGAAATGGTCAGGGCCCTCCTTATCCTGAAATAACCCTACTCTGACCTTGGTACTCTAGTAGGCCACTACGCCTCTCTTCTGCATTCACTGCCAAACTTCTCAAAGAGAACAAATTCTGCTTTCACTTCTTGCTCACACATTCACTTCTTAACCCCTTATAATATGGCTTCCACCACTACCCATCTATTAAACCACCTTCTGAAAGGTCATCAGATATTTCATTTCCAACAAATTTATGTTTTTTCTCAAGTCTTCATTCACCTTCTCTCTGCAAAAATTTTACTTCTTGAAACTTTCTCTTCTTATGGCCTCTGCAATACCATATTCTGCTCGTCCTTTTATTTTTCTGAGAATTTTTTTCTACCTTCTTCATGGGCTGCTTTTTCTTCCTTCTTCTGCTCTACCATGAAGATGATCTCATCTGCACATTCTTTGCCTCAGGTAACTCCTCATCTGCTCATGTGACTTTACCCATGATTTCCTTCAATCTCTTTTCTCTTCATCTCAAAATCTCTCTCCTGATGATTCCCAAACCTAGCAATTTCCAATGTTGCTAGGATTTTCTTACTTAAATAATCAGCTAGGATTTCAAAAATTCAGCATATTTAAAAGCTTATTATACTCACCAAACTCTAAACTCTGATTGTCTTTATTTTGTTTTTATTAATGACACTATTATCAATGAGCCATCTTTCAAAACTCACAAGTAATTCTTTATTCTTTCTCACTTCACATGTTCCATGCCTAACAAATTGTTGAATATTGAAGATTCTGTAAACTTTGTGGTAGAAAGGGTGGGAAGAGCATTTGTTTTGGAGTCAGACACATCTAGGTTCAGATCATGGTTATGTTGCTACCCGTTTGGCCTTGAGCAAATTACTTAAGCTCATAGAGTCTTGGTATTCTTATTTATAAAATGACGAAAAAAACATTCCCTATCTGGCCGATTGAGAGGATTGTATGAAAGCTGCATATTTTATACTTATTCCTCAATAAAGAATATTCCCATTTTTTCCTCTAATCCTGGTTATGTCTCTCATAACCATTTTTCTTTTTCTTTAAATGGAATAATATTTATCAAGATACTTCATGTAGTTCTTGACATGTAGGAGTTCATCACATGTTGTTTTTTCTCCTTTCTTCCATTTGTCATTGCCTCCTTTGTTCAGATGTACATTGCTTCTTGTCTGGACAGTTGTGGCTCCAACATGGCCCTGGATATTTGGGTTCACCCTGTACACTGATGGCTGATTCACCTTCCTGAGGCATTCTCTCACTAGGCTACAGCCCTGCTCAGAAACTTTCATGGTTTCATTATTTCTCAGAAAATGAAGTAGGAAAATGTACAGCCCATGTTATCTTCAGAGACTTATATGTCACAATTTTCTCACATATGACCTGCATTTTGACCAAGTGATATCACTGTCTTCCCTTTATATTGTCATTACTTTTATGTTCTGTTGATTTTCCTCCTGGGTCTGAGTGACACCTAAATAGTCACAATTTTCTCACATATGACCTGCATTTTGACCAAGTGATATCACTGTCTTCCCTTTATATTGTCATTACTTTTATGTTCTGTTGATTTTCCTCCTGGGTCTGAGTGACACCTAAATAGTCTCTGCCAAATACATTTCTACAATGATTCTTTCCCTGATCACCCAAACATTTGAAACTTCTCTCTCCTTTGACCTCACAAAGGCTTTGTACTTAGCATCTCATATTATTCCCCATTTTAGTGATTATTTATTTACTGTGCAGA
This sequence comes from Eidolon dupreanum, assembly GCA_028627145.1. Classification (NCBI taxonomy): domain Eukaryota; kingdom Metazoa; phylum Chordata; class Mammalia; order Chiroptera; family Pteropodidae; genus Eidolon; species Eidolon dupreanum. Next base: position 93,382,366 of record CM053507.1, read on the forward strand.
CTTACCCATCCTCTGTCCATGAGACAATAGCTTTTTGAGACTATGTATAATTAATACATCTAATTTTTTGAAGCAGCTAATGTAGTAGTCCTTCAATACCTTTTGGCTTAATTGAAGTAATAAAACTTTGATATATAGACCCATTTGCAAAAGCTAATGCCTTATTCACAACAAAACCACTGTTTATGAGAGGCAAAAGAGAAAAGAGGAATAATAATAAGGAGAAGAAGAAAAAAGAAAGGCAGTCATTTGGGGAATGAGGTAATTGTTTCTGATTAGTTCAGAAAAGTAGGAAGTGAGAAGTGTGAGTCTAAAGAAAAGCAGCAATAGCCAGGATTATGCTGACAGTGTGAAGGGATTTTGAAAGCAGTCTCCATTCTAATCCTATTTTAATTCTTGGCATAGTATAGTGATTAATATTCTAAGACAGAAGATATGCTGGCAAACTGCCCTATATTTGAAAATAGAGGAAATGCCCTGGCAAGAATGAGATGTGGTAAAGAGAGGAAATGACAATATGCTGAAAAGGGGCTCTCAGTCATCACAGAAGCAGCCCAAATCCCAGCTATGTCAGGAAGGTCGATGAGACCTTGCTCTTCCTCTTGTCACTATGTAAAGTCACTTTGACACAAGCAGAGACAAAGCAGACTAAGTTCATGGAAAGGTATAAGGTTTTGGTACTATTATAAGTTCTGAGTTTGTAATAGTGCTCAATAAAAGCCTTTACTGATGGACTATAGTTTGTGACAGAACTTCTCAGAGTCTTCGCTAGGGTGACAGAACTTTTCCAGGGTGAGATCTAAGAGGAAGGCAAGCACTCCAGAAAATGCATGGGTTTGCCAGATTGCTCAGTCACATTGGGACAAGTAGGCTTGTCTTGGGTAAGATATGACAATAGCCATATTTTACCCTTCCAGAAGCCATTTGTTTCACAACCTTAAATCATAAGTGAGAACCTGAAGTATTCCCAGAAGATCTTTGAGCAGCCAAATTAAGTATGAGTTTAAAAAGTTCTTTAGGATGAAGATTAGTAGTTTATCCTTGACCAGGCCTTCAAGTTAAGACAGCTTACATCTATGCAACTGAAAAATTTCCACTTCATCATGAATTTGCAGAAAAAGAAGAGTATTTAAAACACATTATAAAGCATAATATAGAATGTTAATTTTTCCATTAAATGCATTTTGAAAATCAAGGATAAAGTCTGAGTAAGTGTGCTTTTGGTGAATTTTGCAAAAATTGCTTGGGCATTCAGGGTTTACAATGGCTCAAGCCCTCCTTCAGATTTGTGTGTCTGAGATTTGAACACATGTCAATAACTCAGGGAAAGTTTATTTACCCACCATTTTATTATTAAATATACCGTTATAAATACAGCTAGCAAAGGCCAAGGGAGTGGCCAAATTATTGATATTGATGTTTTAATTCAAATGCAAGGTACAAAAAAATCTAATTATTTTCAAAAAGTTGTTTATACTTTTGAGCCATAAAAATGAGTTATTTGACATGATGCTTTTTCTCTTGGTTTCCTTCATTTGCTCTAGTTTCTATTAGTATGTAGGCTTTGCTTTGCGAAGGATTCTAACATTGCCTTTGAGGGAAACTTGATTGTGCTTTTCAGTGAATTCTGGTGCTCTTCTTTAAAATTTGCATGATTAGTTTTTAAAGAATTCTGTTAGTATCATGGTTTCAGAATTATCATTTCAGGATTTGTTGAATAATCTCTAATATACTAAGGAAAAAACTGGGAATTAGCATGTGAGAACAGCCTCTGATTGCCTTCTGTTGATTTACAGCTTGTTTGACAGGATATTGCAATCATGCTTTCCACGACCAGGTTCATGTGGGAAAACTTAGGAACCACTCCATAACTGTCACATCTGTGGACAATTTCAGGTTTTTCTGAATTGCCCTCATTATCTTCTGTGTTTTCACTGGTTTCAAGTTTACTCATCAAACTTCCTGTTTTTAACCACTGATCCATGCTCCTAGTTGAAAATACATTTTGAAACTATTCATTTGAAAGAGTTAAATGTAGTACAACTTTACAACACAAAAAAACCTCAGAATTTCGGTTTATTTTGTGTTATGGGAGAATTCACTGTGTTTAGAGAAAGAAATAAACATAGATATGTATTTGCAAAAAAAGTATTTTAATCTCATAATTGCAGTGGTAATTTGATCTGTGGGAATTTGTGTGTGTATGTGTGTGTGTATGCAAAAGTTAGAAAAATCCAATTGGTTCTTTATTTAAAAAATGTATTTATTTTAATTAGTTTCAAGTATATAGTATACAGTACATTGGTTAAACATCTATATAGTTCATAAAACGATCCCCCCAACTGCTCCCTCTCTCCCCTGACCCTTCACCTAACCAACGTATTAATGCTAACTGCATACCCTATGTTGTGCTCCCCATCCCCATAACCATCCATCAGCTACTAATTTGTACTTCTTTAACCTTTACTCCCATTCTCCCAGCTCCCCAAAACCCTTCCCCTCTATCCATCACCAAATTGTCCACTATATTTGTGAGTCTGTTTTTGATTAGTTTGTTCTTTTTATTCTTTAGATTCCACGTACAAGTGAAATCATATAGTGTTTATCTTTCCTTGCCTCATCCTACCTACTGCCACTGTAGGATGATTTCTTGGATTTCTCCCTAGTTCATCTAGATCCCAGGTGATTTTTCCTTCCTGCTTGCTCTTTGTTTATGTCACAACTTTGATTTGGTCACCAGAGAGATGGACAGAGCCTCTATCATATACACCATCCCCCCCCCTCCTCATTGGTTCTTAATAAGACAGACTCATTAAATATGATTCTACTCAGTTCCACCTCTTTTGGGTTCATATTTTCTGTACTGGTTCTTCTGAACTTCTTAGCTGGTGTACCACAAATATATTCGATCTTTGAGAACATACTGGTTTCCCACATATCTTGGCAGAGACGTGTGATATGAAATCTTCGGAAGGAACTTTGGCAAATACTAAGGGTGGAATATGGTGGGAGTGGAAGGATGGTATGGTGGGACAGCATAGAAATCAATGAATTCATATAGTGTAGAGTTCTGATCTGTACCAAGATCCAGTGTGGCTAGGACAGCTTTAGAGCAGGTAGTCCCTGGTCCCTGGACTAGTTTTAAACCTCTCTGAATTGCATAAATATATTTGAATGAGTGAAAAATTAAAAAAGGAAACAGTAAAACACAAGCTACAGAAGAAAAAAATTCCAGAGAACTGGTATTTTATTAAATTAAAAACTTTTGTGCTTCAATAAATACCATCAAGAAAGTAATGAGACAACCAATGGTATGCGAGTAAATTTTTGCAAATCTTATCTCTGATAAGAAATTTGTATCCATTATATAAAAAGTAATTTTATGACTAACAGTAGGAAGACAAATAATCCAATTAAAAAATGAAGAAAGGAATCGGATAGACATTTCTCCAAATGACATTCAAATGGTCAATATGCACATGAAAAGGCTCTTGATATAATTAGTCATTAGGGAGATGCAAATCAAAACCACATTGAGATACCACTAAGGTAGAATTAAAAAAAACAACCAGACAACAACAAGTGTGTATACCCATGTGCATATGTGTGTATTTTTTTGTTGGATTGTTATTTCTTTGCATAGATTATGCCACATGGAACATTATTTATACCTGGGTTTCACTGCCATATTACTTTATACTCTACTATGACCTTTACCATGTATTATCTGCCTCATTTGATTCTTTTTTTTTCTTGTTGCTGTTCTGATTGGGTATTTTCTGTTATCTTTTAAATCACTGATTTGATCCCCTGCTTCATCTAATCTACTGTTGTTTTCCTCTAATTTATTCTTCGTTTCAGTTATTGTATTCTTCGTTTCTGATTGGTTCTTTTTTATGTTTTCCATCTCTGTTTTTATGTTTTCTATCTTTTTGTTAAAGTTCTCACCGAGTTCATCTACTCTTCCCCTAAGTTCATTGAGCATTTTTATAACCAATGTTTTGGATTCTGCATCTGGCAGATTGCTTATCTCCATTTTGTTTTTAGTTCTTTTTCTGGGGCTTTGCTCTGTTTTTTTTTTTTTTTTCATTTGGGACATGTTTCTTTGTCTCCCCATTTTGGCTGCTTCTTTTTCTATGTTTTTATGTATTACGTAGGGCTCCTGTGTAGCCTAGTCTTAATAGAGTGGCTTTACATAGTAAGTGTCCTATGGGTCCCAGTGGCACAATCTTTGCTGGTCACTTGAGCCAAGTGCTCCAGGTGTGTCCCTTGTACTGTTGTAGTTGAGCCTTGGTTGCTGTTTGCAGGTCAATGGGAGGGATTGACCCTCAGGCTGATTGGTTGTGAGGACTGACTGATGACTATAGTGGAGGAGCTATGTGTAGGGGCTGACCCCACAGAGCTGGATTCACTTTAGCCAGGCTCTGGTGCCTGTCCAATCAGCCCTATGGGTGTGTTGTCCTCAGATGCAGCCCTGGATTGTACTCTGACTCTGGCATGCTGGCCAATGAGTGTGCTGACACAAGGCCTTCCTGGGAGGGGACCTGCTGCAGGCCAAGTTCAGTCACAGGTTGTGCCCTGCCTGGGGACACCTGTCATGAGCCACCAAGCAATCCACAGATGACTGCCACTCACAGTGGGCTTAGAGGTGCCTTGAGGGGCCAAGCTGCAAACTGAGGCTGGCTTCTGCTAGTGCTAGTCTTGGGGCTTCTCTCAGCAAGAAGTATGGGACACTCGGAGGCTAGATGCTGCTTTTTAGGTTTTGTGAAACTTTGAAAGATTCAAGGAAAGTCTAAAGCATGAGCCAAGAAAGGCTATTTGTATGGAGAAGCCACTGGAAGTGGCTTAGGTAGGCATGCTAGTTTGGTGGGGCAGGGTCTCAGGGAATCACAAGGGTGGGGTGACCAGTGTTAGCCAGATTGATGGAGACTCAGATTTGGGGGCCACCTGTTTCTGCACACTGGGAGAGGGGAGGGCTCAACAAAGGAACAATGGCTGTTGACTGCACTTCTGTCTTGTAGAAAGCTGTCCCTGTCCAGCCCTTGTCCCGTAGCCAGACAACTCAGTTCTTCCCATATGTCTTGGATGCCTTTTCAGCTGTTGCCCCAGTGCTAGAGCTCAGAGCAAGTGAGTCCAGCAGAGAGTAAGTCCATGCTTGGGCCCCTTAAGAGGAATGCCTGGGACTTCAGCCACCCTTTGTCTCACTCAGCCACAATCCCCGCTTTTCACAATCCCTGGTTTTCACAGCGATTTTGACTGGAAATCCTTTTCCCATTGTGTATTCTTGACTCCCTTGTTGAAGATTTGTTGACCATAGATAAGTTGATTTATTTTTAGATTCTCTATTCTGTTTCATAGGTCTAGATATCTACTTTTTATGTCAGTAACATACTGTTTTGATTACTGTAGCTTTGTAATATATTTGGAAATCAGAACGTGTGATGCCTCCACCTTTGTTCTACTTGCTCAAAATGTCTTTGGTTATTTGAGGTCTTTTGTGTTTCCATATGAATTTTAGGATTGTTTTTCTGTTTCTGTAAAAAGTGCAATTGGTGTTCTGATAGAAATTGCATGGAATCTGTAGATCACTTTGGGTAGTACTGACATTTTAACAATATTAATTCATCTGATTCATGTGCATGGAATGTCTTTTTATTTATCTGTGTCTTTTTACATTTCTTCATCAATGTTTTATAATTTTGAGTACACAAGTATTTCAATCTTGTGAGTATACAAGATTATTTCAAGTGTTTTTTCTTTTTGATGCTATTTTGAATGAAATTGTTTTTTGTTTCCTTTTCATATTATTTGTTGTTTGTGTATTGAAATATAAAAATTTTTATATGTTGATTTTGTATCTTACAAGTTTATTAGATTTGTTTATTCTGTTTTTTATTGTTGTCATTGAGCTTTTAGAATTTTCTACATATATAATAATGTCATCTGCAAATGGAGATACTTTTATATGTTCCTTTCTGATTTGAATGCCTTTTATTTCTTTTTCTTGTCTGATTGCTCTGGCTAGCACTCCTAGTACTATGTTGAAAGAAGTGGTGAGAGTGGGCATTCTTGTCTTGTACCAGATTGTAAAGGGAAAGCTTTCATTATTTTCCTATTGATTATGATGTTAGCTGTGGGCTTTTCATATAGGGCCTTTATTGTGTTGAATTTTTTTTGCAACTATTTTGTTGAGAATTTTAGTCATGAATTAGTGTTGAATTTTGTCAAATGCTTTCTCTGTGCTTATAGAGACGATCATTTTTTTCCCCTTTCATTTTGTTAATATGCTGTATCACATTAATTGATTTGCATATGGTGAAACATCCTTGCTTTCCAGAATTAAATCTCACTTAGTTATGGTTTATTACCCTTTTAATGTGTGGTTGAATTGAATTTGCTAGTATTTTAGTGAGGATTTTTATATTTATGTTTATCAGGGATATTGGTTTGTAGTTTTTTTTTTCTTGTGGTATCTTTGGTTTTGGTATTAGTATGATTTTAGCCTCATAAATTGAGTTTGGAAATGTTCTGTCTTATATTTTTTTTGGAAGAGTTTAACGGTCAGAATCAATTCTTTGAATTCTGTCCTAATCTTTACTATTTTCTTCTCTCTTATGACTGTTTGGCTATATCCTCTAAATTTTTATATGTTCTGTTTTTATTTTCATTTTTTTCTAGATACTTTTAAAATTTCTCTTTGATTTGTTCTTTGAGCCAATTGTTCAAGAGTATGTTGTTTAGTTTCCACATTTTTGTAAATTTTCCTGTTATCTTGCTGTTATTAATTTCTAGTTTTATTCCAATGTGGTCAGAAAAGATAATTGGAATAATTTTTTAAAATTATAGTTGACATATAATATTATATTAGTTTCAGATGTACATCACAGTAGTTAGACATTTGTATAATTTATGAAATAATCATCCCAATAAATCCAGTACCCATCTGACACCATACATAGTTATTACAACATTACTGACTATATTCCCCATGCTATACTCTACATTCCCATGACTATTTTGTAACTATCAATTTGTATCTCTTAATCCCCTCCCCACTTCACTCATCTCCTGACCCGCAATCTGAGAACCATCATCAAAGTGTTCTCTGTATATACGAGCTTGTTTCTGTTGTTTGTTTATCCTGTTCTCTAGATTCCATATATAACATTTGTTTTGCTCTTTCTGACTTACTCCACTCAGCACTATACCCTCTAGGTCCATCTATGTTGTTGCAGATGGCAATATTTCATTCTTTTTTTAATGTCTGAATAATATTCCATTGTGTATATATACACACACACACACTCCTAGTATGTGTATGTATACACATACCTACTTTCCTTTATCCATTCATCTATTGATGGACACCCAGGTGGCCTCCATATCTTGGTTGTTGTAAATAATGCTACAGTGAACACACAGATTCACATGTCCCTTCAAAGTAGTGTTTTGGGTTTCTTAAAATAAATACCCAGAAGTGGGGTTACTGGGTCCTTATTTGTCTCTTGTGATAACTTTTGATTTAAAGTCCATTTTGTCTCATTTAGGTATTGCTACCTCAGTTTTGTGTCTGTTTCCATTTTTATGAAACATCTTTTTTCATTACTTTCAGTCTGTGTGTCTTGATCTGAAGTGAGTCTCTTGTAGGCAGTATAAGTAAGGGTCTTGTTTTCTTATCCTTTCAACCACTCTTTCTTTTAATTGGAGCATTTAATGCATTTATATTTGAAGTAATTGTTGTTAGCTATGTAGTTATTTCCCTTTTATTATTCATATTTTAAATATTTTTTCCCTCTTTCTTTCTTCTTGAAGTCCTTCTAATATTTCCTGTAGTCTTGGCTTGGTGATGATGAACTCCTTTAGGTTTTTCTTGTCTCTTTATCTGTCCTTTTATTCTAAATGTTAGCTTTGCTGGGTAGAGTAGTCTTGGTTGTAGATCTTTGCTTTTCATCACTTTGAAGATTTCCTGCCAATCCCTTCTGGCCTGCAAAGTTTCTGTTGAGAAATCAGCTGACAGTTTGTGGGAACTCCCTTGTAGGTAACTGACTGCTTTTTTCTTGCTTCTTTTAAGATTTTTTCTTTGTATTTAACCTTTGGTATTTTAATTATGATGTGTCTTGGTATAGACCTGTTTGGATTCATCTTGTTTGAGATTCTCTGTGCTTCCTGGTCTTATATGTCTATTTCCTTGACCAGGTTAGGGAAGTTTTCAGTCATTATTTCTTAAAATAGGTTTTTAATTTCTTCTTCTCTCTCTTCTTCTTCTATCCTTCTGATGTGAATGTTGGTGCTGATGCTGTCCCAGAGGCCCCTTAAAATATCTTCATTTTTTAAAAAAATTCTTTGTTCTTGTTGCTGTTCTGATTGGGTGTTTTCTGTTACCTTATCTTTTAAATTGCTGATTTGACCTTTCACTTCATCTAATCTACTGTTGATTCCCTCTAATGTATTCTTCATTTTAGTTATTGTATTCTTCATTTCTGACTTTTTTTGTTTCCTATCTCCACTTTTATGTTTTTTATGTCTTTGTTTAAATTCTCACTAAGTTCATCTACTCTTCCTCTAAGTTCATTGAACATCCTCATAACAAGTGTTTTGAACTCTGCATCTGGTAGGTTGCTTGACTCTATTTTGTTCTTTTTCTGGAACTTTGTTCTGTTCTTTCATTTGGAACATGTTTCCTTGTCTTCCCATTTTGTCTCCCTACTTCTGTTTGTTTCTATGTATTAGGCAGAGCTGTTGTGTCTCCTTGTCTTAGTAGAGCAGCCTTATGTAGTAAATGTGCTGTGGGGATCAGTGCTATAGCCTTCCCTGGTTACCTAGGCTGGGTACTCCAGGTATATTCCTTGTGTGGCTTATGTGTGTCCTCCTGTTGTAGTTGAGCCTTGGTTGTAGTTTGCAAGTCAATGAGAGGAAATGACCCTGGAGCTGATTGGTTGTGATGACTGACAGCTATTGCACAGGTGCTGACCCTACAGAGCTGGAGTTACTTTAGCAGGGTTCTGGTGACTTCCCTGTCTGCCCTTTGGATGTGTCATATTTATATGTGATACTGGGAGTTGCTCCAGCTCAGACAAAGCTGGCCACCAGGTGTTCAGGCCAGGGCCTACTGGGAGGGGTCCTGCCACAGGCCAAAGTCAGCCTCAGCCTGTGTACTGCCCAGGGCCACCCGGCATGAGCCACCAAGCAATCTTCAGATGGCTATCACCCACACTGGGCTTGGAAGTGCCTCAAGAGGCAAAGCTGCAAATCAAGGCTGGCTACTGCTAGTGCCAGCACTGGGGTTGCTCAGGAAAAGGTATAGGACATGCTGAGGACAGATGCTGCTTGTTTAAGTTTTGTGAACTTTTGAGAGATTTTAGGAAAGTCCACGCATGAGCCAAGACAGGCTGTTTGTATGGAAAATCCACTGGAAGCTACTTGGGCAGGCCTATAAGTTAGGTGAGGTGGGGTCTCAGAGACTCACCAGGGTGGGGCAACCAGTGTTAGCTATGATTGATGGATACTCAGATATGGCACCTGCCTGGATCTGCAAGCCAGGCAAGGGAGAGTTCAACAAAGGAACAATGCTGTCTACACTTCTGTCTGGGAGAAAGCTGCTCCTCCAGCCCTTTCCCTGATGCCAGACAACTCAGATCCTTCCTGTACGTCTCTGGCATACTTCGAAACGCTGCCTCAGACCTGGAACCCAGAACAAGTGAGTCTATCACCAAATAAATCCACATGTGGGCCCTTTAAGAGAAAAGTCTGTGACTCCCTCAGCTTTCCGTCTCACTCAGCCACAGTTTCTGCTGGTTTTCACAGCCATAAGTGTGGGAACTTCTCTTCTTGGCACTAGAACCATGGGCTAGGGAACCTGGTGTGGAGCGGAGACCTCTTGCTTCTTCAGGGGACCTCTACAGCCAAGATATTTCTCCCAATTCTCAATTGCCACACATTGGCATGAGACTGAGCTGTTTTGCATCTCCGCTCCTCCTATTTCTCTAGGTGGCTTCTTCCATGTGTCCCCAGTTGTAGCTCTTCTGTTTGGCTGGACTTTAGGTGATTCTCATTGGTGTTTTTTGTAGTTGTAATTTTGATGTGGTTGTGAGAGGAGGCAAGCACAGCATTTACCTACTCTGCTATCTTGACTAGAACTCTTGATGTCAGATATTTCTTTACTGATTTTTTGTCTATATGTTCTATTATTTTAAGTGATGGTGTTGCATTTGCTATCAATTTCTCCTTTCAGATATGTCAATATTTGCTTTATATATATATTTAGGTGTTCTGCTATTGGGTGGGTATGCATTTATAATAGTTATATTTTTCTGATGTATTGACACATATCATTATACAATGACCTTCTTTGTCTCTAGAGACAGTTTTTGACTTAAAGTCCATTTTCACTGATAAAAGTATAGCCAATTATGCTTTCTTTTGGTTACCATTTGGATGAATATCTTTTTTCATCCATGTTCATTTAAAGTAAATAGTGATAGGTTAGGGCTTAGTATTTCCATTTTGTCAATTGTTATCTGTCTGTTTTGCAGTTGTTTACTCTCTTCCTCTCAGGCTGTCTTCCTCTGCTATATAATGATTTTTTTTTTATTCTTAAGTGATTATTTTGATTCTTTTCTCTTTCTCTTTTGTGTTATCTATTACAGTTTCTTTTTTTTTGTGGTTAGCTCAAGGCTTACATAAAATATCTTGTAGTTGTAACAATCTCTAATAAGTTGATAACAATTTCAGTCATATATAAAACTCTGCACTTTTACTCTCCTACCTCTGACACTTTATGTTCTTGTAGTCAGAGTTTGCTTCTTTTTATATTATATATCCGTTAACAAATTTTATCTTTTAACTTTTGTATTAGGGTTAAAAGTAATTTAGATACTACCATTACAGTGTTACATTGTTCTGTAACTTTGTCTTTCATTTTTTTCAGCTTTATTGAGGTAAAACTGTAAGATATTTACAGGGTACATCATGATGATTTGATATACATACACATTGTGAAAGGAGTCCTCCCATCTAGTTAATGAACTCTTATGTTGAAGTTTGGTCAGGGAAGACCTTAACCTATAGGGTGGGTGTGAGAGTGCCATCTGGGGTGTGGTAGCCTGAAGTGGAGGTACAGTAGTATGGAGTCCAGGTAGCTCCATTAGCTAAGGTCAGTGTCAGTGAAGACTGTGGGTATCCATGACAGTGGTGAGGGCTGCTGTGGTTCTCGATGGTGAAAGCTCCTGGAGTCTTCCTGCTCTCTTTATTCTCATGGGGGAAGTCATGGCCAAAGGGATCCCTCTTGTTGCCAAAGTGTACCAGGATGGAATGGGGATGGTATAGGTAAAATGCTTTCTTTGCTTTTCTATGAGGTTATCATCAGTTTTTATGTTCCACTGGGTTGTTGCAGCTTTTTTATTGTAATCTGGAGCTGTCCCAAAGCTATTTTCTTTTATGAGTAGTTTAAAAATTGTTGTTTTTGTTGAGTATTGAGTGCTCACTCCTGGTTTGCCATTTTGTTGATGTTACTCTTGATAGCAGCATCATTTTAATAAGGCTAGTACTATTAGTAATTGCACATGAGAAAACTAAAACTCAGAAAAGTTAATTAACTTGTCCTAAGAATGTACATAGCAAAAGAGTGATATTGTGAGAATATTTTTTCCAGTCTGACTTAGGACTCCCATTTTTAACTGCTTTTCTGTAGCACCTCTATGATATTATTTCTGCCTAACTTCCAACTGATAATATTTCTTTTTGTGTAATTTTCTTCTGACTATTAAATCATTGTTTTTAGTGTCTTGGGTCCTAGGCTAAAAGTTCTTATGGTAGGGTACTCTAATATTTAGAATAATGGTCACTGCACTTATTTGAGCTCATTCAAGCATGTTTAGGTATCTAACACTGGGGGAGCCTTATTGGGATAAATATGTAAACTATTTTGTGTAAGTAATAATTCCACATCAGACCCTGACAGTAGCATTGTGTGTGTGTGTGTGTGTGTGTGCGTGTGTGTGTGTGTGTGTGCGTGTGTGTGTGTGTGTGTGTTTATGTGTGTGTGTGTAGCATCCGTACTTAAGAGTGGCTATAAACTAATCAACGTTACTGAGTCCTTTATAGTAATATTAAATTTTCACATTGTCATTAAAGAGAACTTACTGTGTTCCAGGCACAACTATGATCCGTATTCCTCAATGTAACACTATTTCACTTCATTCCAGTATTAGCAATATGTCATAAAGCTGCATAAAGAGAGTATCTATTCTTATTAGTCTCTTTTGGCAAAACGATGGCATTCTTTTTAAAATTTTATTTAATTAAATCACCATGTAGGGTAATATTTTCACTATAAGTAGATGTTTGGCAGAAGAAATGATAGAAATCATATTTTAGATACCTCATTTTCTAAATAATCTCCTAAAATAATAAAAAAAAGTTTGTGACTTAGTGACTTGACTTTCTTGGTTAAATAGCAGTGCTGATTTATTTATATATACATTCACTTCATTGGCCATTTATGTGGATTACTTTGTAGATTAGCTTGTGTAGGGGATACTATGGTGCACCCAACATACCCACTTCAAGACTGAGGCACTCATTCTCTTAGTACCCTGGGAGTATTGGCTGCTGACAGTTTTTAACTAAGTCCCTTTGTTGAGATTGTCCTCAGCCTAACAGAGCATTTTTGTCCCACCCTATTCTCCCTGTTTAGAAGCATCCTGTACCCAATAAATAAGTATTGCATAAAATGTCCTGGGCTTCCTTACCTCAATTTGGAACAGCTCTGAAGAGTTATTTCAGCCCCTGAACTCCCAATGGTATTTGGTGAGACCTCTGTTGTTTCTATATCACAGTTCAATCTCTCCTTCTGTCCAATCCTTCATTCTTCAATCCCTTACGAGAGGTTTATGAGACCAATAAAATCCTGAAGCAAATCTCCACTACAGTCTTTTCCTCAGGAAACATGACCTAAAATAGCTAAGGAAGAATTTTAATTCTAAAATGATTTCTCCTTGCTACTCATTTAGCATTCTTCCTAAATATCTCCCTCCTTCTTACAGTTGTGTACTCTCAGAAATCAAGCTTTTTGATAATTAGCTTAAGTATAATATAAGTAGGAAGGGACGTAAATTAAAAAGGAATTTGGATTCTTACCAAACCTTCCTTTGCCTTAGAATGGCTAGAGCTTTTTCCATATAATGGTACATGACAGGAAGATTGAAGCCATTCACTCAATTAATATTTTGGGTGCCCTCAGGAACAGAAACAAATAACTATAAAATAAAGTAAGAAAAGGGCAATGTTAATGATTCTAATAATGTATTATAAGTTCTGATTAGGAAAGAATTTACCTGTTTTGGCTGGGGTCATCAGAGCAGATATCCGGAGAGGGCATTGCAGAAGGACTCAGTGTCACCAAGAGAAGACCTTATCTCAGAATTTTAAATCTGTTTACTGACTTTTTAAAAATTCTTTGACTCTCTGGTACTTTGTTAAATGTTATTGTCTACTATGAGTCATTTTAAGGTCAATTGATTTTGCTGATGGACTAGGGTCAGATAACATTTATGTGGCTCCTCACTCCCATTTCATTCCTATCATATTCTACAAGATCAAGTGACCTTCTCAGTAACTTAAAATTTCAAAGTTTGCCAAACTGTTTTCACTGGTTTCTTGTAACTCTTTGTGGCAGCAGTCCCTAATCTTTTTGGCACCAGGGACCAGTGCTCCTATGAGAATCTAATGCCTAATGATCTGAGGTAGAGCTGAGGCAGAGATGCTAGCACTGAGGAGCAGCTGCAAAGGCAGATGAAGCTTTGCTTGCTCGCCTACAGCACACCTCCTGCTGCGCAGCCTGATTCCTAACAGGCCACAGATTGGTACCGGTCCATGGCCCTGGGGTTGGGGGTCCCAGGTTTATGGGATAAATCATGAGAAAATTTAACAGGGATTTAAATGTGTCCATTTATGCTCATGAGTCTTCTCCTTCTAGCCTGGACTCTCAACTTCTTCCTGCCTATTAACTCAAATTGGTTCTACTCTGTTAGTGATTTTGTCTGAGTTATGCTGGAAGCAAAAGATCTGGTGAGGGTGGATCATGTCATGAGTCAATGAAATTTCAATTGAAATAAAAATCCAAATTGGTAGATATAGACATCTAACCTATGTTCCGTTAAATTTAGACTGGAACTTATCATTTCAAAATAAGGATTCAATAATGTAAGTTAGAACCAGTTCTGAGTTAATGATGCATTGAAAGATGTCCCATTCCTGAACAGAGCAGGGGATTAAGTAACAATCTGTCAACTAAATAATAATCTTTGAGATTTTTCCCCCAAATTTTGCTTCTGGGCTTTTTACATTTTTCTTATGGTATATCTATACCAAAAGCAGCCTAATGAGCCTGGCCAAATGTGTGGATTTGCCATTTATATTGCTTTGTGGCCACAAACAGAAATCCTTGAATTAGTGGACACAAGTCAGCTGTTGTGATTTGCCAACTGAAGGAACACATCATGAACAAACAACCAACTTACATAATTTATATGTTATTTAAGTTCTTTCTTTCATTTCACCTTAGCTTTTATTAAGATTGTAGTTTTGGAACTATGGCAAGAATAGGGCTTCAGAGTAGAGAGGAGAAGGAAAACTTCTGATCAAAACAGAGCTTCCCTTCATTGCTCAGTCCTTGACAACCTTGTGGCATTGCTCCCATTCTTCCCATCATTTTATTCCAGACAATAGAACCTGTCAGGCCTGCAGTGATTTATCTCAGACACAGCATTCTACTCTGACAAATATGTCAACATAGTGGCCATTTGGCTTCTCTATTCTTTCCTGAAGCAATATCTCTATATTATTGGAACTTGGAAATTAAGTAAAAGGAATCTTTCCAAAGAAGCAAGACATTTAAGTTGCACATTTTAAAAACTTATATTTTGTTTTATTTGACAGCAGGAATGCTCTAGATTTCTGGATAATCAGCTCCATGGAAAATCATTTTAACTTTAAACTTTTTAAAAGTTTCTATTAAAAGAATTTACATTAAATATTTACATGTACTTTAAGTAGATCCAACTGTCAAAGACAAAACTATGGTGTGTTGCTTATGCTTAAAAGATTCAGTCCCCTCTGGTAGCAAGCTTTATGGAAGGAAATATTTCTGAAATGTTTTTAAATGTCTGGAGCTATTTTTTAAAAGAGAAAGTTGAACATGTATAATAGTAGTAAAAGTTAATTTTTGCTCAGCTCTTATTATGTTCTGGATATGGTTCCAAGGGCTTTATGAGCATTAACTCATTTAATCCTCATTAAACACATTAGTTTGATGTTATCATTATCCTTATCTTCCAGGTTAGTATACTAAGGCACAGAGAAATTAAGGAGGTTGTCTGAGGACCCGCTGCTAGTAAGTTGAAAAGCCAGTATTTGTTTTTAGGCAGAACTATGTTATATTGCCTGTAGCAAGCTGTTATTTTATAGATTATGAGACTGAGATTCAAAGAGATGAAATAATTTGCCAAGATCATAAGCTTATTAAGTTGGGATTTGACTTTAAGTCCCTTGGGTCTCTTTCCAATGTTTTAGTTTTTATTTCAAGTGGACCTATAGGTAAATGTCAAAATAACTGAAATTATTCAGTCTAAAGAATGCTAAGAGACAGTTTTTTTTTTAAAATTATGCTAGACAGATGAAACTTCCAGAATATAGGCATTACTTCCATATTTCCAAATACAACACAATCATATGCTTGGCATCAGTTTTTTTCCCAGCCAATTGAACCTTAGCATGTATCCGTATTTACTTCCAGGTCTTTCTCTATGTGCATATATGTACACACACAGGCACATAGGCTCTCCAGGCAGGGAAGCAGTGGCTGTGGCACCAAAATTCACAGGAGCAATACCGGAAAACTACAGGAGTCAGAGTCTGAAAGCTTCAACAAAGCCAAAGATTCTAGTCTCTTGTAGAAGTTCTATCTCCTTGACCCCACTGTCCTTGTATTCTTGTAAATTAAGGCAAGCCCTCAATTTATCATTGGGAGAATCTGTTCTTGAAATCAATTTTTGCAAGCAAGGAGATCTAATTTTGCAATCTAGGAGACCCTTCACTTTTCACCAAAAATATCTGTTTGTATGATTTTGTTTCATTAATGAAAAGAAAATATTTGCTTGGTATGGCCACTATGGAAAGTGGTATGGAGGTTCCTCAAAAAACTAAGAATTGACCTACCATATGATCCAGCAATCCCTGTACTGGGTATTTACCCCAAAAACTTGAAAACCTATATCTGAAAAGATATTTGTACACCAGTGTTTATAGCAGCATTATTCACAGTGGCCAGGACATGGAAGCAACTGAAGTGTCCTATGATAGATGATTGGCTGAAAAAGCTGTGGTACATATTTACAATGGAATATTACTCAGCCATAAGAAGAGATGAAATACTGTCATTTACAACAACATGGATGGACCTTGACTAAGCAAAATAAGCTGGACAGAAAAGGTTGAAAAGCACATGGTATTGCTTATATGTGAGATAAAAACCTAAAAGCAACAAATGAACAGGACAAACAAACAGAGATGCATGGACATGGACAATGGACTAGTGGTTACCAGAAGGGAGGAGGAAAATAAAAAAATTAAATGTTAAAAAAATTATGTATATATAGTATTAAAAAACTGGTATTTAAAAAAAACAATATTTGCTATGGCATCCATGGGTCCTGAAGTTTCCAAGGCACTTGCAACTTCAGATTATTTTGCTCTGTTGTATCACTAGAGACCTTGATTTTTAATTTAGAAAGATTTCCAATATATCTAGATAATATATATTTTTAAATGTCATTCCAATCACCTTATAAGTTACCTTTCAAGTCAGCATATGAATTTGCAATTACATGCTAAGTAGTACCTCAGGATGGTCTGGGTCTGTTAAGAACTCCAAACTAAATTTTATTGCTGCTCTAATATCTGAGGCCTAACTCTCAATTTCTCTTTGTTATGTATTTCTTTGTTGGACTTGTATTGAAACACACAATCTCTTTATCTTTATCCTTCATTTTTTGGGAGCTTAATTTTCTTCTTAGAACTAATTGATCTTCAGCTTTGGAAGGAGTCAGATCATGAAGGGTCTTGTGTGTCTTATCAAGATGTGTAGACTTTATCTAGCACAGACTGGGAAGCCACTGAGGAGATAGGATCATATTGGTTTGTTAGAAGGCTCGCCTAGTAGCATTATGAGAAAGGGACTGGAAGCAGGTGGGATGGTGCTGATAGCTTTATTTTCCCCTTCTTCTCTTCAGATTCCAACTTCACTAGGGAAAGGAGCCTTATATATAGTATCATAATCCCATGCAGAAACAGGAAGAAAGGGGTTTGCAAAACTAAAACACAACCAACACCCAAATACAAATAGTTCCTATGAGGTTCTATTGTCATGATTTTTTAAAATCATGTTTACCAATTAGACACTAAACACAGAGATTCACTATTATACTGCTTCACTCATCTTTATTTCTAGCAGGTGGTTTTCTTCACTTGCAGAGCGCTTATCTTCCCTACAGGGCAATTGGTCAGATACAAAGCCTTGAGGATTGGGATAGGCAATTTATATTCTGAAATGAAGACTATATATTTGTAATTTCCCCTTGAAAAATTTCAAACATACACAACAATAGAAATAATGGTGTTATGGACACCCACATATGTTCCCATTATCCATGATCAATAATTAGGAATATTTTGCCATATTTGCTTTATTACTAAACCCATCTTTTTGCCAAAGAATCTTAAAGCTAATTCTAGGTCTCATGTCATTTTACCCCTATATACTTCATTAGGCACCTCTTAAAAATATAAACATTTTCTTATATAACTACCATTCCATTATTATATTTAACAATAATAACATGTGTTCCTTGGTATTCTTTAATGTGCAGTCTGCATTCAAATGTTCCTGATTGTCTTTAAAAAGTCTTTTTATAGTCACTTTGTTGAACCAAGATCCAAATGAAATCAAAGATATTTTCTAAACATTTTATTATACTCCAGGTATTAGGTATTTTCTGGCAACTTCCTTAACCCCATCTTTTCCAGTTTGCATTTGAGTGTTTTCATGTAGGCCACAATTTTAGAAGCCATTTATATCCATTTTATTATATTAGTTACCATGTGTGGTAGGCTGAGTAGTGGCCCCCAGTAATAACCAGGTCCTAATTTCTGGAGCCTGTGAATGTTACCATTTATGACAAAAGATAATTTGCAGATACAATTCAATTAATAATCTCTTGATGAGGAGAGTACCCTGACTTATCAGGTGGACACAAAATGTAATCACAAGTGTCCTTATAAGAAGGAGGCAGAGGGAGATTTAGTACGAATAAGAAGGCCATGTGATAAAGCAGAAGGAAACAGAACCACAGAGAGAAGATGCTACACTGCTGGCTTTGAAGATGGAGGAAGAAACCACAAGCCAAGAAATATAGGTGGCTACCAGAAACTGGAAAAGGCAAGGAAAAGAATTCTTCCCTAGAGCTTTTAGAGGGAGTGTGGACTTACCATCACCTTGATTTTATCCTAGTGAAACTGATTTCAGACTTTTGGATTCCAGAATTGTAAGAGAATAAATTTGTGTTGTTTTAAGGCACCGAATTGATAATAATTTGTTACAGCAGCCATAGGAATTTAATACACTATGCTTCAAAGGTATTTATTAAAAAGGAATTCCATTTTCTATAGAAGACGAAACAATTCAGAGACCAGAGCTACTAGAGAGGCAGCATGCAGTAGAAAGAAGACTAATGACCTGGGAACTGGATTCTAAACCCTGTTTTGCCAAAGATTTTGGGCCAACTCTCTTGGCCTTTCTGAGATTCAGTTACTACATATATAAAAATCAAGGGAATCGAAGGGATAAGTTATACCTGAGGGCCTTTTAATCTCCTTAACCTATTTCACCAGATGAAATAAAGTAATATAGACAAGGAAATAGAACAATAAGGGAAGAAGAGAACAACAGAGGACACTGAATTCTTACAGAAGACCTTGTAGCTGAAGGGGTGGTGGGGAAGGTAGGGAGGAGGGAAACATTGCAAGGCAACCAAAGCCACTTTATTACTTTATGTTGGTCTTTGTGCTGGCATAGGCTATAGATGAGACTGCTTTAGTTCTTACTGAGAACAGGGCACTGGTCATTCATTCCACCTTTTCTTCCCTGAGTCACAGCATAGCCACAGCGGCCTGATCTCCAAATCAAGGGCATAAGGGGCTCCAAATTTAGAGGTTGAAGCCAATTTCCCTGAGTTTCTTAATTCTAGAGAAGTCTGAATGCAGAACTTGGGAGCCTCTGGGCTTATTATGCAACAGTTTTCTTAATAAACCTGGGAGGGGCCTGTGACTGGGAATGACAACAACATTTATCAAGTGTTCAATAGGCTCTCTACTAGGTTAACAACTTTATGTGTAGAATCATTCACTTTTCACAAAAATCTGTGTGAAGTAGTTATCAGCACCTCTGTGTGTTGTGTTGGCAAAGAAACTGAGATTTAGAGAGGATATGATTTTGACCAAGGTGATACAGCTGATGAATGGCCAAGTCTGAAATTGAACCTAGGCCATCTGGAATCAAGGGCCATATAAGTGACATGCTGTTCTCCTTGAAAGGTGACTTGAGGTGATGTGGATGGGGACTTGACTAAGGCAAGGCATCCAATTGTGTCTCAGACTCCAAGGCTGCCTTTTCACTAAACTGTTGCATTTCCATTTTGCCTTCTTAGATTAAAGAACAATGAGAAAACTTTTGTGCCTGGGTGTAGGAAACTGAAGTACAGCCACTTCTCAACTACCACCTAGAGTCACTTTATAAGTGCCTTAGAATTTGGAAAAATCTGAACTTGTACCACACTAGTAGTCTATAAGGTATAGTCTAGTATTTACCTAAATACTTGATTCTTTTCTCTTGGATATTGGTTTTAATTCTTCCTTAGATTATATATTCTTTTAATTCAAGAATGATTTCATTGCTTTTTTCCCCTATACTCTCCCAATTTTCTAGAGCATTGCTGAGCATATCAAATAAGTAAATACCATTTATATTTAAAACTTCAGTGGATCATAGAAAGGAGCATGGTAGAAAATAATTTCTTAAAGCAGGGATAATGACATTAACCTTACATGGTGATTCTGAGTTAGTATATGTAAAGTGCCAAGCACAGACATTTTTATTGTCATTGAAATAGAAGAATTTTGAGATATTACCTAATTTAGCTTTTCTTAGAGTCCATCGGTGTATTCTTGTAAAAAGAAATTTTATTTTGATAAAAAATTATTTTTCTAATTATTGAGATTTAATTTTTTTAAGTCACTGTTTCTGAAACTGCTTTCTCTGAACATATCTTTAGGGGCCCAAGAGAATATTTTTCTTTAAAGGGGTCAATACATTTCATGAGGTTGAAACTGATTTAGTTTTTACCCCTCTTTCCAGGAGAACTTAGCCTACACTATAATTGATCAAGGTGGATCTGTGCATATATGTACACATCTACAAATGCATGCTATTATTTTTCTGAACCAATGTAGAGTAAGTTGCAGACATGAAGAGACATAATGTCTCTTTACCACTAAATAATTCAATATGTATTTCTTAAAAACAAGATTATTGAATATGAACACCGTATAGCTTATAAAATCAATAGATTTTGCATATAATCATTTATATAATCATCAATACAGTATTATTATTAAAATTTCTCCAAATGTCTTACTAATGTCATTTATAGTAAAAGAAGAAAAAAATTGTTATTTTCTTGTCTACGATTCAATTCAGAATATATGTTGCATTTAGTTGTCAAATCTCTTTTGTTTCCTTTAATCTGGATTGCTTGTCAGTTTTCCTTTGTCTTTCATGACCCTGCCTTTTTAAAAAGTACAGGCCATTTGTTTTGTAGTGTTACCCTTAATTTGGGTTTGTTCAGTTTTCTTTTCATGATTTGATTCTGGTTATGTATTTTGGGCAGGAATACCACAGAGGTGTTCTATACTTCTAAGTGCATCATATAAAGAAATAGAGGATAGTTATTTATCCCATTACTAGTGATGGTAACTTTGATTGAGCATATAATAATCTGGATATGATTCCTTTGTTGTTTTGGGGTTGAAAATATTTTCTTTTACTCTGTGGCTTGCTTTTTTTCTCTTCATATTTGTCATGAGACAAAAGTTCTTGATTTTGAAGTTGTTGATTTAATTGTTTTCCTTTGAAGTACTGCTTTTTGTGTTAATCTTAAAGAATTTTCTCCAATTCCCAAGGAAATAAAGATATTCTCTTCTAGAAACTTTAGTTTACCTTTCACATTTAGATCTGCAGTTTACTAGGAGTTAACTTTTTTATATGGTGTGAAGTAGGGGTTGTATTTTTCCACATGGATATCCATTGTCCCAGCATTATTTAAAAAGAGTATCCTTTCCTAATTGCTTTTTAGGGCATTTTTGTTACAAATCAAGTGTCACAAATAAATGTCCAGGTCTGCTTCTAAAATGGTATTCTGTTCCATTATTCTGTTGGTCTGTCTTTATGCTGATATAACACTGTATCAATAATTACATATTCAATTCTTTTAATAATTATAGGACTATTCAGATATTCTATTTATTTCTAGGAATTTGTCTATTTCATATAAATTACAAAATTTGTGAAGTAGCTAATAACATTGTCTAATGATATTCTTAGTAAAAATATGATCTGTAATGAACTCTTTCTTCCATAATTTTGATTATGTATTCTCTTTTTATTTCTTGATCAGTCTTTCAGGGGTTTCAAAAACCTATTAATCATTTCACAATACCAATTTCTGATTCTGTTGATCCTTTCTCTTAAAAGTTTGTTTTTATTTTATCATTTTTCTGCTCTTATTCTTGTTTCTATCATTTCCTTTTCTCTTACTTTTCTTGGCTTTAATTTGCTATTCTTTTTATTTTCTTGAGATGATCATAATTTTACATACTTTCTTTTTTTTTTTCTCATATGCATTTCAGGCCATAAATTTCCTTTTAAGTATAGCTTTAAATATATCTGATAAATTTTAATATGCCATATTTTCATTATCATTAGTTTAAAATATTTTTTAATTCTTGTAATTTTTTTCATTGATCTATAGATTATTTAGAAGTATATTTAAAATTTTCAAGCATGTAGGATTTTCAATTATCTGGTAGGTATTAATTCCAGCTTACTTCAACTGTGGTTAGAGATTCTTCTCTTGTATTGCTTTTTGCCTTAAAGTCTATTTTAACTACAGCCTGTTAATATCCTATTTCCTTGGCTCTTGCCATTTCTGTACACAATGATGATTTCCTGTTGCAATCACCTGTGGGCTTTCTCTGGCAAGCACGGCCACGTGTGGGGCAAGCAGGCAGAAGTTCTGGGTAGTAAATGCCTCAGTGGCAGCCCTAATCTACTAACAGGTGGGAACTAGAACTTCATCACCTATTTGGTAAGATAATTCTGAGGTATAGTCTACAATTCAGGGGTCCCCAACCCCGGGGCCATGGACCAGTATCAATCTGTGGCCTGTTAGGGGCTAGGCTGTACAGCAGGAGGTGAGTGGCAGGTGAGCCAGCGAAGCTTCATCAGTATTTGCAGCCAGTCTCCAGCGCAAGCATCACAGCTTCAGCTCCACCTCAGATCATCAGGCATTAGATTTTCCCTGACACCAAAAATGTTGAGGACCACTGGTATATCATCTCTCAGAGGTAGGTCCTTAGTGGAATTGAGTTCCAGTTGCCCATAGTGGTAACTTGATCGTTGATGCCTCCAATACTGGTTTCTTTCTCCATCACCCTTTATGCTCTCCAATTCTCCTACTGGAGCTTCCTGGGATCACTTCTCCCCAAAACTATGTGTTCTCAGTTATTTGTCTAAGGTCTGTTTCAGAGGGATTCCACCCAAAGACAGTTTTATGTGTTTTAGTGTTTGCATGGTATATCTCTTTTCTTCTTTTTACTTTCAGCCTTTCTGTAGCTGTTTGTTTTAGATATGTCTCGTAAGCAGTATATAGTGTTTTGTTTTCTTTATTTAATAATATAGTTCTTTTGTTTTTAATTGGATTATTTAGTTAACTTCTATTTAATGTAATTAATGTTATATTTGGGTTTAAATTTTAATCTTTGCTTCTATTTCTCCTCTTAATCTATTTTCCTCCTTTAAAATTTTTTTTTGTTTTAAATCGATTTAATGTTTTTATTATTCCATTTCTTCCTCTATTAGTTTGATATTTGCATACCATTTTACTATTTTAATGTTAGAGGTTAACATAGTCATCCTCAACTTATCAAAATCAATTTTTCTAGTTGAAGCTGTGACTCATTATTCATAGCTGACATTCACAGGTGTGGGTTTCATTCCTATCAGCAGCTCATCTCACTTCTTTTTTAACTTTCATCACTCTTTCCTTTTTACTTTGGCAGAGCTGACCAACTATCTTATAAAACCTTAAGAGCAGGAGAGAGTAATGGTGAGAATGGTGAGGCTGGAGATCAGGGGAGATATCATCATGGAATCAGAGAAACTTTTTGTTTTTTGGGGTTTTGGTGACATCAGCTTTTCCTTTGCTCCAGTTATGCTTCCTTTATAATTTCTCAACCTCCATTTTTTTAACACTGACCTTACTACAACCATCCTTCCATCTCTACTTTTTCTACTCTGTCTCCTGTTGTTTCTTTCTATAGGTCTGTATTAGTTTACTAGGTCTGCTGTAACAAAGTGTACCACAAACCTGATGGCTTAAAACAAACTTATTGTCTTTCAGTTCTGGAGGCCAGAGGTGTGAAATCAAGGTGTCTCTAGGGCTATGCTTCCTCCAAAGGCTCCAGGGAAGATTCCTTCCTTGCCTCTTCCAGATTCTGGTGGTTGCCAGCAATCCTTGGCATTTCTTTGTTTGTAGATATATCACTCCAATCTCAGTCTCTGTGTTTATATGGTGTTCTTCCCTGTGTGTCTCTGTGTCTTCATATAGGATTCTTCTCTTTGTGTGTCTATGCTTAAATTTCTCTCTTATTGTAAGGACAGTAGTCATTGGTTTAGGGCCCACTTTAATCCGGTATGATATCATCTTAACTTTATTACATTTGCAAAGATCCTATTACCAAATAAGATCACATTCTGAGGTTGCAGGTGGACACGAGTTTTGGGGGATACTACCCAACTCAGTAAAATTTTATTTACTCCATATAGCACAGTAAAAGTAGCCTTGGCTGAAAAGTAGCCTTGTGACTTTGGAATTCACCAGGCAAGGAGGGGTTTAAATCTCAGCTCTGTCACTTAACCTCACTGAGCCTCAATATCTTCAACTATAAACTGAGGATAGCTATACGTATATTTTAGGAAGGACTAAATAAGATCATGCTTTTTAAATGCTTGGCATAGTACATTGTGGGTGCTTAACAAATGTTGCATTTCTCCTAACCACTCCCTATTAGTTTCTCTACAGTAGAATTAAGTGAGTTTATTTTCAAGATCTTTCAAGTTTCAAAGTTCTGATAGCTCTTTTGAGTTTTCTTCCTTTGCCTTACCCATGTTTTTCATGTTTCCTCTTTAACAACTTAGCCTCTTCAAGGTTAATTGATGACAAGGTAGCCTGTTTCTACTCCACCCCTCTGCCCCATTCTCCTCCTAATCCTTTCCTTCTTGCTTCTATTCCTTTTGGTTAGAATGACACTCATCTGGTTTGCCCAGGAACAGTCCCAGTTTGTGCCTGTTGTAGCAGTGTAATTATTGATAATGCCCACTTTTACTCTCAGAGCATTCTAGTTTGAACGATGACTTATATGGCTCCTATATTTGGAGTGTCCTCATAGCACTTAGACTTGTCTATCATTGCACGATCCACAATATGTTATGCTGTCTTTTAATTGTTTTGTGGATCTATCTCTTTGGAAGCATAGAGGAAGGATTTTCTGTGTTTTCCCAAAGTCTAGCCCATACCTGGCACATGGAAGGTGCTCAGTGATGTTTGTTGAACATCTGAATGTTCTTGAAAACTTATGAAGCATAGCAGGTGCTTCGTAAATACCTTTAAACTGAAATAGGTGGCTGCCCTTTATGAAAGTGAGAAATGAATCCAATAAAAACATTTCTCCTCTCTCTGCTTGCTTTTATTTATGGTCATTAACTTAGAGATCTCATTTTACCTCTAGATTTATGACTCATTTCTTCCTCTTGTCTCACCCCTAGCTATTTTGATTTTTTGAAAACTGGAGTTATCCTTTTCAGGACTCCAGTGGGTGCTGTGGTGACCTGCTTTCAAGTTGCTGGGTGCTTTAGGCAAGTACACCTCCATGATTAAAATCTCCTCATTGCCTCGAGCTCCGGAGGCTTTCTCTCTTCTGTTGTCTGTTTCAGAAGCACTTTATCTGCCATCTTATTTCTACCTTTGAGGTCACACCCTTTGTCAATTGCCTCATCCTGTGGCTGTGTCTATACAAGTGAAATTAAGTGGATAATCAAATCAATGATGGGTTTAATTCAGGCCTCAGTGTCATTTATGCCTACAATTTTTCTTGTTGTTCTCAGTTCACTGCCTCAGCACTCCACTCCAATTTTTGTTTGTGGGTATGAATCTTCTAGGCTACAGGAATATTTCCTGGAACTTGTTATTTTATTCAAATCGTGGAAAACATTTCCCTTCTTCAAGAATTATTAAATTGAATCCACCTGAATTGAGTAAATGGGTTGCTTTTCCTGCTGGTGGCTGAAAACTATTACTTATTCAGCTTTGAACAAACAATTGAGAACTTACTAAACATAAGTAATGACACCAATTTATTGTCTTCAAGAGTTCTGTAGAAGCCATGAAAGTGTGCTGCTCAACTCAGTTGTCATGAGAACGTGCTTCAATGAGTCGCATTAGCTCTTTGTCTCTAGCTGCAGCACATTTGGATCAGCTCTTGCCTTCATTATGCCAAGCTTCACTCTTCCTGGCCTTCTCTCAGCTAGTGACTCTATGTGGTAGGAGTACTAGAGCCAGGGCATTTCTGTCCAGCACGGGACTTCTCTAATGGATGATCTTTACTTAGGGACTCCCCGCTAGCCTAGCTTAGACTTTTTCAGAGTTGCACTGCTGTCTGATCCTCCTATTGCCCTATCCTCTTTTTTGTCTCCTTTTCTTTCCCAGGTGGTCTGACAACTCTCCCTACTTTGCTGGCTATCTTCTCTCTTACTTCTTAACAGGCATTTCTCTCTAGAAGTCTCCTGTATGACTAACTTCATCTTGGCATTTGTTTCTTGAAAGAGCTGAGCTGGCACAAGTTCTCTGTCCAGTAGTGGAGGTGAAATATGCACAAATAACACAGAGTACTCTTCATTCCATTCCTTTCCAACACTAATTGGTAGGATTAAAGTAAAATAGGGACATAGAAGCCTTAGATTTAAAAAAAAAATACATCAATTTCCCATAGTATGTTATTTCCTTGAGAGCAAGGACCAAGATCAAGATAATTATTTGTTCAATTTTCAGAACACCTGTCATGGGTGATAAACAAAAGCAATTAAGAGGAGAAAAATAATGGTAGAAGTACCTCTACTACTAATAATTTGATAGCCCTCCCTATGCTAGGCATTAGGTACTTTATATATTTTTTTCTAATCCTCATACCAACCCCACAAAGAAGACATTGTTGTCATGCTCATTTTGCAGATGAGAAAAATGAAAACATAGCAGTTAAATAGATTAGTTAAGGTCACCCTAGAGTTAATGAATGACTGTGTTGGAGTTTAAATTCATGGACTGCTGATGCCCTTGAATTTCCTATTATAACATGCTCAGTTTTAGGGGAGATCTTTAAATTTAGACCCGACCTTAATCAATTTGAGAAGTTTGAGCAGTGTTTCTCCTTATGGGCTGGAGATAGGTTAGACTAGAGTCTTGGTCCATGAATTATATATTCTAAGCATTTTATATGGTATCTTTGGGAATTTTGGAAAAAGGAAGGTGTTATCTTTAAGATAGATTTCTCCTTTTTTTCAGATTCTGTGATTGCAGAGCAAGAAAGTAGCACCCAAAGAAGCTAGGCACAAAAGGCCACATACTGTATAATTCCATTTATATGAAATGTCTAGAATAGGCAAATCCATAGACAGAAAATAGATCACTTGTTGGTGGCAGCTGAGGGGATGGGAGAATGAGAAGTGACTGCTAATGGGTGTGAAGTTTCTTTTTTGGGTGATGAAAATGTTCTGAAATTAGACAGTAGTGGTAGTTGCACAACCCTTTGGATATATTAAAAATCACTGAATTGTACATAGTTTAAAAGGGCAAATTTTTATGATATGTGAATTATATCTCAATACAACATTTTGTGTATATGCAGCAAAGAAGGCTCCCAAACTTTTTTCAAAAACTCAAACTGTTGCGTTAGCTGAAACTTCTGACATTACAAATGTTTAATGTTAAAATAAACTGTAATTTATGATTCTTACCTTGTCTTCTGAGAAGCTGAATGGATTATGGAGTCTAAAATGTGTTCACCATTTTAGACTATTCTTTTTCAAGGCTTCAAAGCAATGATTTTTGATGTGTGTGTCTAAATTAATGGCCAGTCAAGTTCTCAACTTTGGACTTAGTCTTGGATCTAGTTGTTAGACCCAGATGATGCTCCAATGACTACAGCAAACAGGATGACCTAGACAAGATTCCTGTTTTTATAGGTAGAGCTTGAGCAATTTTTGTCTCTAGGTACCTGGCAGGGACATTAAGACGTCCCTGCATGTCTGCTTGAAACCCAGGAACTGTGCTGTTCTGATTGCCAACACTACACACTCAGTTGGCTCCCATGGGTGTGGGAACTTCCTGTTTTTGGCAGAGGACAGAGAAGCTTTGACCCTCCCTATAATTCCCCTGTGCCAATAGGTGTGGGTGACTCTGCAGGGCTGGGCTCTAGACAGGGAATATTTCTACTCATGTTCCACCCTTAACTAAGGCATCCCATTGCTGTAAGTTTCCGGAATGAGTTAGCTGTAGTATTTGTCTTGATTTTTCTAGCTGCAAAATAAGGTTAATGACAGTAGATCCAGATGTTGTGCCTATGTGAGAAGAGAGTTTATTTTATTTTATTTTATTTATTTATTTCTTTTAGTCAAGGCAATCCTTGGTTGACCTCACAGATTGCAAGGACCTTGTCAGTTTACAGTTCCTTATTTTTTAGTTTTTATGCTTACAGCACCTGGTCGAGAAGAGAGTTTAAAGGCATCTTATGAATCATTATGTTCAACATAGACTTGGAGACAGGAAGTGACATAGGCAGTTTATGGCAAGCTGGGACTAAATTCAGGATTCAAAATTTTAATCTAGGGTTCTTTCCTTCCTTCTTTCCTTCTCCTCGTCCTCTTCTTACTCCTCCTCCTTCTCTTTCTTCTTCTTCAAATTTAGAATTCTGTCCATTTTGCTTTGACTTCTCATAAGTAATGTATGGTCAGAGAAGTGGAAACCAAAATAAATAGACTATGTAGTAACTTATGAACTCAGAACCTTCTGCTTTGCTCTACTATATATGTAGCAACTCCCTAATCTGGCCCTTGTATTTCCTTCCTCTAACTTTCTCTGTAGTCTATTTACTAGCTACTTTGGGGATAAGTTTCCAAATATTTCTGAGATAGAACATCATAATTAAAATCATTTTATCTCTAGTCTATTTCACAAATACTTCTTGAGTATGTCCTAGATATTGTGGTGATATTTGGGGGATAAATGATGAATAAAACCTAGAGCCTGACCCTCAGACACTTACAGGCTAGAAGAGGAAACAAACAAATGTAACGCAAAATGATACTTGCTACAACAGAAATATAACTAAGGTACTGAGATGAGGAAATGAAGTGAGTAACTTCAGGGCATGGAGCATGGAAGACAAGAAGATAGGGGTAGTCTTCACAGAGGAGAGGGTATCTAAGTTGGAATTTGAAGAAAAATGGCAAATGAATCTCCCTTTATTTCATGCTCTACTCAGGTATTATTCAATAAATTTAGCATAACAAAATTGTATTTTAGATGATTTCAGAAGATGATGGATAGATAGATACAAATTAAAACATTTCAGCAGGAAAGATTAGAACTTTTTGAGATACTGTAACATACCATTATTATTATTATTACTTTTATCTGATCACAAATTTTGGTTTTATTTCTTTTTTTAATTAAGTTTATTGGGGTAACATTTGTTAATACAATTATATAATTTTCAGATGTACATTATAATTTAACGTCTGTATATTCCATTGTGTGTTTACTACAAAAAGTCCAGTTTCCTTCAGCTACCGTATATTTGATTCCCTTTACCTACTTCACCCTCCCATTACCCCCCTATATTTGACCCCCTTAACCTTGTCTACCTCCCCCCTCCTCCCCCAACCCTTACCTCTGGTAACCACTAGTCCACTGTCCATGTTGATGAGTTTGTTTGTTTGTCCTGTTCGTTTGTTGGTTTTAGGTTTATATCCCACATATAAGCGATATCATGTGATTTTCAACCTTTTCTGTCTGGCTTATTTTGCTTAGCATGATTATTTTGAGGTCCATCCATGTTGTTGCAAATGGCAATATTTCATCTCTTCTTATGGCTGAGCAATATTCCATTGTATATATGTACCACAGCTTCTTTAGCCAATCATCTATCATAGGACGATTTGGTTGCTTCCATGTTCTGGCCACTGTGACTAATGCTGCTATGAATATTGGTGTGCAAATATCTTTTCGAATATGGGTTTTCAAGTCTTTGGGGTAAATTCCCAGTAGAGGGATTGCTGGATCATATGGTAGATCAGGTCTCTTAGTTTTTTGAAGAACATCCAAACTGTTTTCCATAATGAACGTACAAATTTGCGGTCCCACCAGCAGTGTATGAGGGTTCCTTTTTCTCCGCATCCTCTCCAATGTTTGTTATTACTTGTCCTGTTGATTATAGCTATTCTAACAGGTGTGAGATGGTATCTCATTGTGGTTTTGATTTGTATTTCCCTAACAGCTAGTGATGTTGAGCATCTTTTCATATATTTGTTGGCCATTTGTATGTCCTCTAGGGAGAAGTGTCTGTTCAGATCCTCTTCTCATTTTTTGATTGAATCATTTGTTTTTGTTGTTATTGAGTTGTATGAGTTCTTTGTATATTATGGATATTAGGCCTTTGTCGGAGGCGTTTCTTGCAAATATATTTTCCCATTCAGATGGTTGTCTCTTTACCTTGTTGATGGTTTCTTTTGCTGAGCAGAAACTTTTTAATTTGATGTAGTCCTGTTCATTTATTTTTGCTTTTACTTCCCTTGCTTTTGAGGTCAAATTCATAAAATCTTTAAGTCCAAGTTCCTTGAGTTTAGTTCCTATGTTTTCTTCTATACATTTTATTGTTTCAGGTCTTATATTCAAGTCCTTAAACCATTTTGAGTTAATTTTGGTGTGTGGTGATAGACAACAGTCTAGTTTTATTCTTTTTCAGGTCACCTTCCAGTTTTTCCTGCACCATTTATTGAAGAGGATTTCTTTTCTCCATTGTATATTTTGGGCTTCTTTGTCAAAAATTATTTGCCTGTATAAATATGAGTTTACTTCTGGACTCTCAATTCTGTTCCACTGGTCTGTTTGTCTGTTTTTCTGCCAATACCATGCCATTTTGATTACTGTTGCTTTGTAGTATAATTTGAAGTTGGGTGGAGTGATATCTCCAACCTCATTCTTTTTTCTTAGGATGACTTTGGCAATTCAGGGTCTTCTGTGCTTCCATACAAATCTGATGATTTTTTTGTTCTAGTTCTTTAAAAAATGCTGATGAGATTTCTATGGAGATTGGATTAAATCTGTATAACGCTTTAGGTAATATGGTCATTTTAAGTATGTTGATTCTTCCAATCCAAGAACACGGAATATCTTTCCATTTCTTTGTATCTTCTTTGATTTCTTTTAATAGGGTCTTGTAGTTCTCATTATGAAGGTCCTTCACATGTTTTGTTAAATTTATTCCTAGGTATTTTATTCTTTTTGTTGCAATTGCAAAAGTAATTATTTTCTCTACTTCTATTTCTGACACTTCATTATTAGAGTATAGGAACACTATGGAGTTTTGAACATTGATTTTGTATCCAGAAACTTTATTGTATTTGCTTATTTTTTTTTAGTAGTGTTCTTGTAGAGCCTTTCGGGTTTTCTGTATAAAGAATCATGTCATTCGCAAATAGTGACAGTTTGACTTCTTTGTTTCCTATTTGGATGCCTTTTATATCTTTCTCTTGTTTGATTGCACTTGCTATGACTGCCAATGTGATATTGAATAACAGTGGTGCTAGTGGACTAACTTGCCTTGTTCCTGATCTTAGAGAGAAGGTTTTTAGTTTTTCATCATTAAGTATAATGTTGACTGAGGGTTTGTCATAGATGGCCTTTATTATGCTAAGATACTTTCCTTCTATACCAATTTTGTTAAGTGTTTTGATCATAAATGGATGTTGTATCTTGTTGAAGGCTTTTTTCTGCATCTATCAATATGATGATATGATTTTTATTTTTTAATTTGTTTTATGTGGTATATCACATTAATCAATTTGCATATGTTGAACCATCCCTGTGCCCCTGGGATGAAGCCCACTTGATCATGGTGTATAATCTTTTTAATATGTTACTGTATTCGATTTGCTTGTATCTTATTTAGGAAATTTGCATCTGTGTTCATGAAAGATATTGGTCTGTAGTTTTCTTTTTTTGTGTTATCTACCAGGTTTTGTTATCAGAGTAATATTGGCCTCATAAAATGAGTTGGGAAGGTTGCCTCTTCTTTGATTTTTTGGAAGAGTTTGAAGAGAATAGGTATTAAATCTTCTTTGAATGTTAGGTATAATTCACTGGTGAGGCCATCTAGTCCTGGACTTTTACTTTTTGGTAGGTTTTTGATGATTGTTTCAATTTACATACTCCTGATTGGTCTATTTAGATTTTCCAGTTCTTGATTCAGTCTAGGAAGGTTATATTTTTCTAAGTACTGGTCCATTTCTTCTAGGTTATTAAATTTGTTATTATATAATTTTTCATAGTATTCTTGCATTATCCTTTGTATTTCTGTGATGTCAGTCATAATTTCACCTCTTTCATCCCGATTTTGTTTATTTGTGTCCTTTTTTTTCTTTACTGAGTCTAGCTAGGGGTTTGTCAATTTTATTAACGTTCTCAAAGAACCAGCTCTTTGTTGCATTTATTTTTTCAATTTTTTTGTTTATAATTTCATTTCTTTCTGCTCTAATTTTGATTATTTATTTCCTTCTGCTGACTTTAGGCTTCATTTGTTTTTCCTTTTCTAGTTTTTTAAGATAAAGCATTAGGTTATTTATTTGAGCTCATTCTTGTTTTTGGAGATAGGCCTGAAATGATGTGAACTTTCCTCTTATGACTGCTTTTGCCATGTCCCAAAAGTTTTGATATGTTGTACTATCATTATCATTTGTTTCTATGTATCTTTTGATCTCTCTTTTTATTTCTTCTCTGACCCAGTTATTCTTCAGTAGCATGTTATTTAATCTCCATGTATTTGTGGTTCTTCCTGATTCTTTTTTCCAGTTGTTCTCTAGTTTCAAAGCATTATGATCAGAGAATATGGTTGGTATAATTTCAACCCTCTTATATTTGTCGAGGCTATCTCTGTGTTCCAGTATGTGGTCGGTTCTTGAGAATGTTCCATGTGCACTAGAGAAAAATGTATAAACAGTTGTTTTGGGATGGAAGGCTCAGCAAATGTCAATTATGTCCAGTTGGTCTAATGTATCATTTAAGGATGTTATCTCCTTGTAACATATCATTATTGAGGAGGCTAATGGGCAAGGATTTCTGTCCCTAAAACCAGAAAAAAATGGATACGACTGTAAAAGTTAGTTCAAGGTCAGTAACAATATTGTTAAGTTAATTCTGAACATTTACCATGTACTATTCTTCATGTATATTATTAGCATTATGTTATTTAGCTCTCACAGTAACCATATAAAATAGATGAGGAAATAGAAGCTCAGAGAAATTGAGTAATAACTTGTCTGAGGTCCAAGAGCTAGAAAGTGGTGAACCAGAATATGAAACCAGGAGTGTCTAACTCCAGGGACTGAACTCTTGACTCCTACTCTGTGCCATGGTTAGAATAGAGTCAGAATATAAATCAGAATTCATCTGAATCTTTTAAATCTCCCCCATAGAAGTCCTAGAACATGCTAGGTACATGAGATTAGACTAATCAGTAAATACTTGCCGAGTTCCTACAAAGTGCTTAATACTGTAAGGAATGCAACAAAACATGAGCTTAAGTTCTGGAGGATAAAACTAACCTAAAAGAACTGAAGCAACTAAGAGAATAAGTGCCTTGCTCAAGGTCATGTGGGTAGTGAGTGAGATACAAAACTTGAACACGGGACTTTTAACACTGAGACTAGTGCTCTTTTGTCCACAATCCTTCAAGGCAGATTTTAGCATCCGTATATATAAGAGTTGGCTCCTGTATGGCCAGAACCTAAACAAACATCTTACAAAAGTTTAGGATCAAAGGTTTCATTGTATTCTTCTTCTGATTTGAGATATCTTTTTCTTAATGTCTACAACTATGTTCCAGACAAAAGATGTTTTGAGTCTGTGAGCCAGAAAGATTTCTAAGTCCCCATTTGATGTGACCTTTTACCCTCTTTTTCACTGTTCTTCAACTCTGACCCATGAACTACTTGATATTAAAAAAAAAAAAGAGAGAGATCTGCTCAGCTTACTCTTTAAATCATGCTGGTCCAGATTCTTTCCATATTTGAATAATAATACACCTACAGGATGAGCTAAACTAGTTTTCATATGGGGCAGAATTTAAAATCTATGGTTGAAAGATCTGAAAACTGTAGCTATTTCCTGAATACAGTAAGAAAATTAATAATAGCCTTGGTTAACAAAGACAAGTAAAAATTATTTTGAAAGCTAGAGGAAGAAGTTAGAAAAAGAGATTGGTGCTGTATAATATTCTAGAATGCTGAAAGGACCATTTGATTTATGTGTTCAGAGCTGTGAAGGTCTTATGCTTCATTTTATGTAGTCATACAATAGTATCTTGGGGGCTAGCCAAGATCAGCTTTATGACCAACTAGTGATTGGAGGGACTTCTGAAGGGTTTCTGAAGAAAACCTTTCTCTACACCTGAAATAATACTGTTAGAATTTCATTCCTTTGAGTCTAACATATTTTTCAGGAGTTTTCTTTTAAAACAGTTAGCTTTTAAAGTAGTATCATGTCATACTCTCAATGACTAGCTAATAACCATTACATTGGGTTATGGATTAATAGATTCAATTCCTGGAGTGTTAAGCAGGAATGATCTTAGTTTTCACCAAGTTCAACCCTCTCACTTTATTGATGAGATAATTGAGGTCCTGGGAAGTTAAGTGATTCGCCTAAGATGAATTAGGAAAACAGGAATGAGATGTTAGGATTTCTGATTCCCACCCACTCTTTTGAAAGAGATTTTTTTACTTCTTATCCAAGAATACATGAATATATACATGTGTATATGTGTGTGTGTATATGTGTGCGTCTATGTTTTTTTTCATAAAACTTTATGTAATATCAAACCATAAAGAGTAAAAAGATTAAAATCCTCTTTCTTCTTTTCCTTCCCTCTGTGTCAATACTGTTGGACTCTTTTCAATGTACATATGTGTATGGATATATACATAAGGAAATAACAAAAATATAGATTTATGAATATTAACAGAGCACATATTTCATGTGTTCTGCAACTTGCTTCATTTTATTTTTAGAATTTGTATTTTTTAATAAGTAATATATACATATTAAAAAGTTCAAAAGATAAAAAGAAGGTGAAAAGTTTTTCATCTACCTTTGTGTCTCAATCATGCAGTTTTCCCTGGATGTAACCAGCATTACTAGTTTAATGTGTTGCTACCCAGAGAGATTCTTTGCTTGTATAGTCTTTATCCCATTTTTAAAAAAAACAAATGATAGCATAGTACATACATATTTATTTGTAGCTTACTTTTTGAAAAAGAACATTTCTTAAAGATTATTGTATGTTAACAGATAAAAAGCCTTTTCTTTCTTTTAAAGTCTGCAGTATTATAGTATATACTACCATTCTAAAACATTGCAGTAAATGGATAGTATTGCATTGTATTGCATTATATGAATTTTTCATAATTTATTTAACTTGTTAGCTACCGATTTAGTTTGTTTTCAGTAGTTCCCTATGTAAAAATTATGGCAATACATAACTTTGCATATAGTGTATTTCACATAGATAGAAGGACATTCACAGAATAAATTTTTGTAAGTGGCATTTCTGGGTCAAATATGTGCATTTGTGATTTTGACAGATAGTACCAAATTGTATGGAGGTTGCATCACTTTACCTCCCGCTAATAACATGTAAGAGCAATTTGCCTTCCCATGACAGTACATAGAAATTTGCTACATTTTTTTGTCATGTCTTCTTGGTCTTCCACAGACTGGCTGCCCTATAGCTTAAGTAATCCTTTATTAATGGACATTCTATTTACTTCCAATTCTTCAGTATTATAAACAATGCTCCGTTGAACATTCTTGGGGCAGTTTGTGAGCATCTTTCTAGGACATACCTAAAAATGGAGACTCTGATTCAAAGGATATGCACATGTTATATTTTGACAGATTATGCCAAATATCCCTATGAATAGGCTGAGGCAAATCATGCCCCCATCAAAGTATAACAGGTTATCTGTTTTGACACATTCTCACCATAATTCAGTTATTATCAATTCATTTAATTCTTGCCAGTCTAACAGTTGAAAATTAAAACAGATTAAATTTTAATTTCATTGATACTAGTGATGTTAAACATATTTTTATATACTTATTGCCTGAAAATTATAGTCATTAAGAGCAACACCCCTGGAGTAAGATTATCTGGAATGCTCTCAATCCATGACTCTTTATAGATTACCAACCAAGAGCAGGTTATTTCACTGCTCTGCCTCACAGGGTTGTTATGAGGATTTCATGACATAATAATTGCAAGGTGCTTATGCTAATTGCTTACTGAATGTTAGTTATTGTTATTGTTGTTAATGTAATTATTTCTATTTCCTCATCTGTGAATTGTCAATTTGTATCCTTTGCCAATTTAAATAAAATGGTTTGTCATTTGTTAATTCACATATACTCTTCTAAAAATTTTTCTTTTGATATCTTTATTGTAATATTTTCTCCCAATTTGTTGCTTGTCTTGTTTTGTTTATGGTGTTTTCAAAAGAATGTAGAAGGTTTAAATTTTTATATAGTTGTATCATCAATCTAGTTTTTCATGGATGTTGGGTTTTATTAAGGTCTTTATTACTTCAATATTATAGCTCTATCCTTTCGTAATTCCTTCTGATACTTTTCTTTTAAAGGTTTAACTTCATAGTCTATCTACACCATAATTTATTTGAATTTTCCATTTAATTTAATTTTGCTGGAGAAAATTTATATCTATGTAATATGTGTCCTCCTGTCCAGTTACGTGATGATATCTATCATTTTTTCAGTTTCTTTTCAAATAACTCTCATTTTCTTCATTTAGTTTTACTCCTAGGCATTTTATAGTTTCTTTACTACTGTGAAGAGAATCATTCTTTGAATATTTATCAACTGGCTATAGTTCATGTAGCATAAGGAATGAATTTTTCTGCATTGCTGTCTTATCTGGTGACTTTACAGAATTTTTAAAGTTCTAATTGGTCATTAATTGATTGTATTAAATTTTCTAGGCAGATAACATATCATACAGAGATAATGACAGTATTTCAGTTTCTTTTCAATCCTCTCCTTTTACTTCATTGTACTGAATATTTAATGCTGAATAGAAATGGTGATAATGGTCACTCTCTCTGACTCTGTCTGTATCTTTCTGCCTCTCTCTTTTTTCCTTCTTCCTTTCTTCTGCCTTCCTCTAATTCTTCAGAAGTGGTCAGATATGAAGAAATATCTTTCTTATTGCTTCTGAGAGGGGAGAAGTTCTGGTAGAAACTCATAATTTGAGACCCAACACTTTCCCTACGCAGGTTCTGTGCTAGTCTGTCGAGTTACTTCCATCCCTTAGAAGACTTCTGTCCTCAAAATCTTCTAGAAGATGCTTACAGGGTATTTATGGTAACTCCAGATCACAGAACAATATGGTTGCTATGTGTCCTTTGGGCACTGGTTCTCAAACCTGACTCATGACCAGAAACACGAAGGATTATAAAGATAAAGACTCCTGGGTACCATCCTGGTTCTATGGAATCAGAATCTCTTATGATGGAGTTTGGGGATTATACAAATTATCTCAGATAGTTAAGGTTGTGAAGTATTATCTATACATCTAGTGGAAACACTTAACATTTAAATAAATATATTTAACTGTATATTTAATCTATATTCAATCTAGATTTCATCTTTATCTAAAACCTCCTCTAGAAGAAGATATATCATCAGTTTTGCTTCTCTCCTTCCACATCACCCCACCATGTTGTAATTATCTAAATTCTTTCAAGTTAGAGATATGTCATAGATTCACAGACATGTGGTAACATTTGTGAAAATGCAAAAGATAAACATGTATTAATAATTTTCCAAACTATGATCCCCAATATATTA
The DNA here is from genome assembly GCA_028627145.1 of Eidolon dupreanum. Taxonomy (NCBI): domain Eukaryota; kingdom Metazoa; phylum Chordata; class Mammalia; order Chiroptera; family Pteropodidae; genus Eidolon; species Eidolon dupreanum. The sequence goes on from CM053507.1 coordinate 93,420,003, forward strand.
CTCATAAAGGCATTAAATCTATTTTGAGGTAAACAGAAGTAAAGAAGAGAAGCATGCTCTGTTCCTGGACATCTAGATAGCCTAAACACATGTCCTTACAATATTTCTTATTGCTCCACCTCACTTCAGTTGACAAAATGGATACATTTGTGGGACTTTTGAAAACCAACTTCCCATCAGCATAATAGTAGTTTCAGAATTTCAAAGTTAATAAACAGAATCAATAGCATGTGAGGCATTGTTAATCTTGTAGAGCTGTGCTGTTTCAATTAGGCAATTTTAGGAATTTCTTACATAGCACAGTTTAGAATTATAGACATTCCACTTACCTGAAAGTTGTGCTTCTGCAGCTCATAATGATTACAAGCCTTTTCTGGGACTCTAAGGACAAGTGTATGTATTTCACCATTATGATATATACATTTCACTGGCTCAGGTTGGTTACGTATGCGAGTATCCTTAATTTTTTATTTTTTGTCCTTAAGAGTAAAATGTGACAAAGATACCTGGGACATCTGCTCTTACAAGATATTCTATGTTCTTGTCAGTTGAAAAACCATTTTGAATCACCTATTTAGAGTGATCAAATTTTATGATTAACTACATAAAATAGGGATGCTTTCTGTTTTCCTTTCTGTTTTATTAGACAGGGGTGCTGTTATTTGTTCCAGTCTATTCCTGCTTGAGTCTGATTCACAACTAGCTTTTAGTCTTTGCATGTTCATATCATGATTTCAAAATGGCTGCAATATCTCCAAATATCGTCTCAGGCAGTAAGGAAAAAGATGTGTCACTAACAAGATTTTCTTGAATATGTCTCCCTTTTATCAGAAGGCAAAACCTTTTTCAAAAGCCCCAGGAAAAATTCCTCTTATATCCTATTGACTGGAATAGAGTCATATGATCACCTCTTGTAGTGAGGGAGACTGTGAAGGTATCTACCTGGAAGAAGGAATGAGATCACCACAATTAGCTGAGTATGTTAGTTATAGTGTAAACAAACAAGAATCAGAATTCTACGGGAAAGAATTTAGCTTATTAGTTTGCATTTACATAATTGTATATATATTATATATGTTATTCATGGACTTGATATACATGAGAATCACCTTGAAGCTCATGTAGAAATACAGATATTAAGCTTTGAATCTACTGAGTGAAGTTCATATGCCTGTGTTCTGAATACCCTCCTTTTATTAAACATTATATTTTAGGCCTTTCCAGTGCTATTAGAATTTTTATATATACATTTATTACATAGTATAATTTTAGTGTTTGTGTAATTTTTTATTCCATTATTGTTGGGCATTTAACTGGTTTCCAGCTTTTATATTATTATAAATCTGATATAAACCTCTAAAGGAATTTAAACTTTTACATAATTAGTAATACTCATTTTCCTAGGGAATTTCAAAAGTGGGATTGTTGCTCAATGGGCCTGAATATTTTGAAGACTCTATATATTGTTAGAATGATTTTTACAAGCTATTTTAAGAGCTAGAACTTTTATGTATTAATGAAAAGGGACATTTTCTCAAAAAGCAAAGACAAGTACAATAAAAATGGGGTATAAATATAAAAAAAGATTTAAAGCTTAACCTACGCTGTTTTTCTCATAATTACCCACATGGCTCTACCTTAGAGTGATGCTGTCATTAATGAACCATAGTCCAGCAAGTAAAGCATAATTCTATAATAACTCAAGTTCTTTATTTGTATTTCTTGAGTCCTGGTAGAAGATACACCACCCAGAGCAACATGTCTTACTATTCTCTTTCCTTTCCTGTTCTCTTTTTCTGTACCCTGTGGTACTTCTTTTCTCCAATTCTGGAGAAACCTTTCCTCTACCCTTGGTGTTCTTTCTGATTATCCATCACAGAGGAAAGAAGACAATTCTGGCTATGGGAGAGCAGTCCTCAGAGGGCAGTATAGAAGCCAAAACCCCATATTAATGGAAGAATGCAGGGAAGATGTTCAGTGCTCTTAACTCAGACATACTTGGGGTTCGTCTGATTGCTAGGAGAGTCACACACTAAACAGGGAAAATTTGAAAATAAAATCATAAACATTCCTGCTATTTAGTGGTGAGTTGTTGTATTGATAGTTTATATAATGATACAATTTTTCACATTTTATTACTATGTATCACAAAACTAGAGATCAGTATCAATTTAATTGGGAGGTCTGGTTTCAAATTCTAGTTCTGATTTTAATGAGTTTTATAACTATGTTGTGTCACCTTTCTGGGCCAAGTTTCCTTACTATAAGTAAGGGAATTAGAGTATGCTATCTTAAGGTCTTCTTCTATATAAAATTTTATTATTCTTCATATTCTTAAAAGACCTAATGGTCAGAGAGCTTGACCATTAGGTCTTTTAAGAATATGGGTCAGTGGGTTGAGGCCCAGTTATCACAAGTTCTTTAGAAGGAAATCCCATGAACATAGGGTACAGTGAACAAGAGATTAAAAAGTCATCTTCCTCACAACACTCCATAATAGAATGGGCACTTTTTATGGGAAAAGATATTTCTCATTCCCCACCCCGCCGGCCTTGCCACACACATACAAATTCATGACCAGTTCAAAACTCTTCTCTGAAAGCCATCCCCTTACTATCCTTCTGTGATATGGCAAATGCCACATTGAAGAGGTAAGATTTCTTTCCTCCCCCTATTCACTGTATGAACCTCCATACAATGGAATATTGAAATTCATCACTGTGGGGAAGATAGAGAATCTAATAGAGTTTATGTCCCAAGAAAGACTTGAAGAGGGCTTGAAATAAGATGCTTGTGTATGAAACTTGGACCCTGACTTTTTTCTGTGGCTGGTGGTCCAGTGGCTACAAATATCAAATTAACCCAAACTGAATTAAATATGTGATCTCTTTTTATTAAAATGGCTCAATGAAATTCTCATATTACATTTATAATTTTATGTTTGGACCTGTAAATGGTTACTGAGTAGGGGCTGTGGTTAAGAGGCATATAGGAGGAGGAACTGTGGAGAGTAGTGATGGGGCAAGGATGTGACCCCAAGGTATATCCCCTCCTTTGGAAGAGAAATCTCTGGGTCTTGTGATAGGAGCAGAAAAAGTTAGTTGTTATGAGAGCTATAATATGTTTTGTTTGACATTTGCCCTAGGCTGTGGTATCTTATCTCTAAAGTAGTTTTGAAGCTAGGAAGCAGCACAGATGCTAAGGACCCAGTTGGATGGATGTTAAAGGAGCAGAGAATGTAGAGCAGAGGTCACAGCACAAATAGGACAGGCAAGATGAGTCAAGAATGATAAGGCACATCTGCTGAGGTAATAAAGAATGGGGAAATAAACAGCATGTTGGGTGGGACCCACATATTTTTCAATCAACTAAATAAAATATTTTTGGAGTGTAGGCTAGAGTTAAACAGAAAATTATATAAAATAATAAATATTTCTCGCCATTTACTACTGAGTAAAAAGTCTGTTACCTTTTAACTTCAAGCTGAACTTTCTCTTCTCCTCATACCTTTTCTTCTCATTTGTTTACTAAAATACTCCACATTTACACATCATCAGCAATATGCTCTTTATGATTATAGGCTCTTAAAAAATCACACATTCAACCAACCCAAATAAAGTGATCTGTATACAAATCATGTACTGTGGTATTGTAGGGGAGGGAATTAGTAATAATGCTTACAGTTAGAGCTATCAAGGAGGTTCTGAAAAGAGAAAGTTGAAATAACTAGTCTCTTAGTAGTATATAATTGTTCTTATTCCTATCTTTCCTTTTTAGGGCTCATAACCTTATCTATCTATCTATCTATCTATCTATCTATCTATCTATCTATCCATCTATCTATCTATTAAGCAAAGACTTATAAATGGCCTGCCATGTTTCAGGTGTTTTTCAGGCATTACAGTTGACTATTCATTTACTATTTATAAAAACCCCATTGGGGTTGGTGCTATTATTTTCTTCATTGTATCTATGATGAAACTATGGAGCAGAGAAGTAAAATAATTCCTCCAAGGACATGTAGCTAGTAAGTGGCAAAGCTGAAATTTGAACCAGGCACTTTGGCTCTGGAGTCTATGGTTTTAACCATTTTATCATAGGGCATGGTTCAAATTGGTATTTGTTTTATATATCTGTATGTGTGTGTGTGTGTGTGTGTGTGTGTGTGTGTGTGTGTGTGTGTGCATAATATTTAAATAATGAACACAAGATCTAATTTTTAGCTAATTTCCTGTTGAAGAGGAAAGACTTCATTTTCCTTTATTAAAAATAATTAAGAACCAATTGCTTCTCAGTAGTTTTTGAACCTAAATTATTTAAATTTTTCCATGTGCAGAGAATGACTTGAGAGCACAGGGTACAATGAGTGAATGACTTAGGTGTCCATTAAGGTTTCTTGCAAAGCTCAGACTATTTCTATGAAGTCAGTAGAAAAGAGGCTGTTCTGTTTACTGGGGCTCAAGTGACCCTCATGTTTACTATTCTCGGGGCTGTTCTGCTTTTTCACTTATTAAACAACTACTGATGGGATGACATTTATACACCCACACTGTGCCAGTTGAGATAGGGATATGTGGAAATATCAGTAGCTGCCATTAATGAGCTTAACATTTAATAGAGGAAAATAAACACACACATACACATCCATACACCACCTTTAAATAACCTTCACGACTTAACAGTATGTAAGAAAGCACCCAAACAAGGAATTCAGGAAACTGATCAATGGGAAAACTTTATTGAAGGGCTGGCTTTGGCTAGACAGAGAGACAGCATATTGAATTTATATACTTCTGCAGATTTTCTTGGTCTCATCTAGTTCTAAAATCTTTACCATTTCCACACATCTGCTCTGCCTGAACTGCTGAGCCTGACAGAATCCGTGTGGTCTATGAGGTTCTGCCAACCAAAACTGGTTAACTCCATGCCTGGAGTCTCTGGCTCCTCCAACCACTTTGAGATTTATATGAAATTTTACTCTATTAAGTATAGGCTATAGCTTCCTAAGCAGCTCCTAAAAGGTCCAGGATGCAATCTAGAAGTGTGGGAGAGTTGACTTTGGCTAAAGAAAACCAGGAGCTGGAAAGAATTTGGTCAGATAAGTATTCCTTCCCTTTCTTCCTCTAACGGACTCATCTGAGGCATAATTTCTCTGACTGGCCTGTTTGGAGACATCCTGAGTAGCTGGGCAGGTGGCCTGCCCAGTGACTGGCTAAGATTCTTCAAGCTCATTGTGAAGTAGAGGCCATTGTTGTTATGCTTATCTCACATTGTTTGCCATCTTTCCCTGTTTTACTTTCCTTTTCTTTCACTCTTGTCCTGGGATTGCACCTCCCTAAATAAAGTAATGCCCTGTGATCTTTGCCTCAGTTTCTGCTTTCTAGAAATCTTGGAGGAAGACAGAAGAGATGACAATCCTTGCAGAGTATAGAATATACAAAGGAATAATCTGGGTTAAAAATATTTATGGTAGAAATAGGCAACGTCAATTTTTTATTTTTATTTTTTAAATTAAGTTCATTGGGGTAACATTGGTTAATACAATTATATAATTTTCAGGTATACATTATAATTTGACATCTGTATATTCTATTGTGTATTTACCACCCAAAGTCTAGTTTCCTTCAACTACCATATATTTGATCCCCTTTACCCACTTCACCCTCCTCCTACCCCCTGTATTTGACCCCCTTTACTCTGTCTACCTCTCCCCTCCTCCTCCACTCCCTACCCTCTGGTAACCACTAGTCCATTGTCCATGTCCACAAGTCTCTGTTTGTTTGTCCTATCCTTTGTAGGTTTTAGGTTTATATCCCACATATAAGTGATATTATGTGATTTTCAACCTTTCTGTCTGGCTTATTTTGCTCAGCATGATTATTTTGAGGTCCATCCATGTTGTTGCAAATGGCAGTATTTCATCTCTTCTTATAGCTGAGCAATATTCCATTGTATATATGTACCACAGCTTCTTTAGCGAGTCATCTATCGTAGGACACTTCGGTCACTTCCATGTCCTGGTCACTGTGAATAATGCTACTATGAACATTGGTGTGCAAATATCTTTATGGATATGAGTTTTCAAGTCTTTAGGGGTAAATTTCCAGTAGAGGGATTGCTGGAACATAGAGTAGATCAAGTCTTAGTTTTCTGAGGAACATCCATACTGTTTTCCATAGTGGATGTACCAATTTGCAGTCCCACCAGCAGTGTATGAGGGTTCCTATTTCTCCCCATTCTTTCCAGCATTTGTTATTACTTGTCCTACTGATTATAGCCTTCTAACAGGTGTGAGATGATATCTCATTGTGGTTTTGATTTGTATTTCCCTAACAGCTAATGATGTTGAGCATGTTTTCATATATTTGTTGGCCATTTGTATGTCCTCTAGGAAGAAGTGTCTGTTCAGATCCTCCTCCCAGTTAAGCAAGGTCAATTTTTAGAGGGCTGAGAGATGTGGATTCTTTGAAGGCTTTTGAGCAGAGGAGAGCCATAATAGAGATTGGGATTTAGGAAGGTAGATCAGGCTGAAGTAGAAAATTGGAGTGATGGAGGCAGGGAGCACCAGAGGTGGGGAGATCAGCTATAATTTAAATGTGAAGATGAATATAGGCCCAAACTGTAGGAATTAAATGATAGATGAAGAATCTTAGGATGGCTTTGGTCATCTTGGTAAATTGAGAAGCAAGGTCATTCACTAGAAGTAAGAGGAAAGTACAATTGGAGGGTCAAAGGGGTGGAGAATGTCATTGTATCCACCTGAGGCCATGTTCCTGAGGGTCCATGGTCCAGAATGGGTCATGTTTCTTCTTGCTGGGCCTGGCTTTAGGTTTCTATTCTCCATCATTGTGCTTCTAGGACACCTACAGAATTTCTTATTTCATGATTAGTTTGTATACTATAAATAAATTGCCATAAGACTGATCATGTATATTTACAAAGTTTATTCAATTTTGATTTTGTTAATTAAATTTTGCTAGTTTTATAAATTAATTTGTTAACAGATTAAAATTAATTTGTTAAATTTTGCTAATTTAAACTACTACTTTAGAAACTGCTATTTTCAGAACTTTTTAATGAACAAATATATAAGCACTTGGGTTATATAGCAATTGGCTTTTCTTGTTGTCAAATCAGAGTGACCACAGAACACATGACTTTTGTCTAGATTTTGCTGTTCATGAGAAAGCAGAAATGGGCTGAGTAAGCTACATATTCATTATGGATCTTAAATGAAAAAGTATGTGCTTAGTTTTATTTATTTTTTAAACCCTCAACTACATTTAAAAATATTTTTGAATACTTTATATATAGGCAAGTTATTGAACACTTGGGTTTGTGTTGAAGTTCTATGTATCCAAGATTGTTTGCTTGCCTAGAAAAGAGAATAACTAATGTTCCAAAACATTACTTGAGTACAATGTATCTATTGAAGCAAGAAGGCAGAAGTAAACTATCAACCAGAGGAGATAATATATCTAAACAGGTTCTGAGTTGAGAAAATTCAAAGAATCAAGTTAAAACCAACCAACCAACCAACCAACCAACCAGAAGCATGAAATGTGTCCCCTAAGGAAAAAGATGATTTGTTGTGCATTTCCAGATTCTTAGAGTGTTGTCTGGCTGGTGACAGATAGGAGTCTGTTTTTGACTCAGCTAGTTGATCTTTCTGTGGTGGTACAGGTATCAAAGTGGGTCTTTTTTCAAGGGGTGGTATTCTAATAGCAGTGCCCCATTTGTTTTTAGCACTGAAGTGGCAATCCTAATGCTTATGGTAGGATATCATTTTCTCTGTGCCATCACAATTGCTCTCGCTGAGATCAAGCCTGACCCAGAGATGAGTGTCTCAGCTGCTTTTTGGCTGTTTATTGGTAAAGAGTCAGCTGCTTGTCATCTGTAATTAAGTGGTTTCAGTTTCATCACAGGAAGATGCGAGCTAGGGACAGCTTTTAGAAATCAACCAAAGGCTTGTGGGAGTCTGACCAGTGTCATGGGTGGAAAGATGAAGAAGGTTGGGGGAATTTTGGAAATGGGGAGAATTTTAAAAGTCAGGGGAGCATTACATTTTGAAGTGATGGAGGATGGGAAAAAGAAGACATTTCAGCAAGGAAGTGTTAAGTACAAGGAATATATAGAGGAAAACTGAACAAGACAAATATTTTTTTTTTAACTCTTGCACACTGAAGAAAGTATATGCTATGAATTGTCTCCTTTAACCATACCAAGATGCCTATACCAGAACCTTTGAGCACTGCTTAAAAAATTACAAGGTCACAGATACTCTCAGGCTTACCTTCCTTCAGATCACTTCCTATTTTCCCACATATTTACTTACATTGGTTCCTGGACCTGTCTGGCTGTCTCAACTTGCCTAGGCCCAGTGAGATTCAGCTTTGGTCTATTTACTGTGCTTTTGACATGGCAACCTCATATAATGCTGCCTATAATTGTCTCTTGGCATCATGGATCTCATTCGTAGGCTAGAAGTTTTCTGTATCTGAGCTATCTATGTCTCAGGACACAGATGTCCAGTATTTATTGCTCTACCATGGCTGTTCAGAAAGCTTTCTTTTTATGGGGGAAAAAAATACTTGACCAACCAACCAATCAACTAGCCCATCTATGCAGACCCCCAAAGATACTCACCTATAGAGAGGGATCATAGGAACCCCCAAAGTGGGCCACTTGGATTTCCAAAGTGAATACCCATGGAAGGGGTTTCCCAGGCTGCAGCTATTGATTCCTATTTCAGCTACAGGTGTAAAGTTCAGCTAAGCCAGTAGGCTGCTCAACTGGCCCCTGAGCCTTACTAGTGCCAGCTTTTTAAATGACCCAATTATGTCCTTAAATTTACAGAACTGACATTTGGAAAGTGTCTGAGATTTGTCCTGATATTTGCTTTGGGTTCAAGGATTTATCAATCTGTGTCTTTTTTTTTTTTTTTAAATATAGGAGAATGAGACAGAAATGAAACTTCCATCACCTTTTGACAGATAATCAGTGGCCTTCTTGCCAAATGCAGTGGTGTTTGTTTAATTTTCTCTAAACTCCTCCATGGGAATTGGTGTCATCATCTTTTTCACTCTCTCCTTTCATCTCTTGCCCAGTGATTTTCCTAAAACCTGGCCCTAAAGACTGTCTTTTTCTTTCTATACTTTTTTTCTTCCTTGGAGAATAGGTTTATCTTATGATTCCAGCTATCACCTCTCTGTAGATAACACTTGCTTCCATTTATACAGCTTCAGACTTTCACCTGAGCTTTGATACGTATTTATACCTGCCTACTTAGATACCCTCATCATTATGAAATCATTTAGAAATCATTATGTCCCAGACTGAGCTTATCTTCCTTTAAAACTTCCCAAATTTACTCCCAGTTTTATATTTCTAATCCTGGAATAGTTTCTTCATTTTTCAGTCCCTATATATGTTCATTACCTATCCAACTTTCTTTTAAATAGTTATTTACTTTCTTTGTTTTCTTTTCCTTTCATTTCTACTGCTACCCTCCAAGTCTTATGTTCTTAAATAATTAGCTTCTTATCTTTACACTGCTAGATGTATCCTCTCCAAATATCATTTCTACTATGAAGCTATTTTTTTTGTTCTCTATAGTCTACAAGGCAAAAAATCCTCCTAGCCCAATCTGCTCTAGTATAACCTACAAACTTAACCTTATCTTTCTTAGCAGGTTGGGGGAACCTGAGTCCTGGGTGGATCATAGAGGAGTAGTCTCGATGAGAAGGAGATGGAGCATGTTATAAAGGCAGCTGTCACCTCCCAGTGCAGATCTCTCAAATTTTGTACAGAGCTGAGTAACTGTTCTATCAAAGACTTATAACGACATGGATAGATTTAGAGGGTATTATACTAAGTGATATAAGTCAGGCAGAGAAAGACCAATACCATATAGTTTCATTTATACGTGGAATCTAAACAAACAAACAAACAAACAAACAAACAAACAAAACAGAAACAGACTCATAGAAACAGACCAAAGGATGGCTACCAAAAGGGAGGAGGTGGGAGAGATGGGTGAAAAGGTGATGGGGAATATAGTCAATAATATTGTGATAGGTTTGCACAGTGACAAATGATTACTAGAATTAGTGGGGTGATCACATTGTAAGGTATAAAAATGTTAAATCACTATATTGTACATCTGAAACTAATATAACCAACATAATAATGTATACCAACTATACTTAAATGAAAAAGATGGATACAAGAGCTATACTCAGAGACCTGGGTTAAATATCCTGGTGCAGATTTCAGATAAATATTTGGTCTTTGTTATGTTCATGTTAAAAGAAATGAGAGGGTAGAAAATAGAAATGAGCTTATGCTATAGCAGGTTGGATTCAAGTTAGACAATGGAGAAGTTGTGGGTATGTAGGGCCATGGAACCATACAGAGGTTATTCTCCCCATTCTTTAAACCAATGAGGCTTTTCTTGACTAACCTACCCCTTTACCTGACTTACTTCCTCTCATAGCAGTTATTCCCATATTACATATTCTGTATTTTATTTGATTATTTTTTGTCTCCCCAACTAGAATGTAAGCTCAACGAGAGAAGGGACTTTTGTTTGTTTTGTTCAGTGCTACCTCCTCAGTTCCTAGAATCATAACTGGCAGAAGGTATATGCTCAATATTTATATATATGTGTACATATTTATAAATATTTATTGAATGAATGGATAAACTCTCTGGTATAAAACTTTATTAATTTATTGGTTGGTCTGATTACTTCCACTCTCAAATATATTAAATTTATTTTTCTTCGAAATAATTCCTTATGCTATTTACCTGCCTAGAACTTTCTACTTTCTCTTCAACTCTCTAAATTCCATCCCTCTTTTGGGTTCTTGTCAGGTTACATTACCATGGAGAGGCTTTCCTCAGCATCCCAGGCCATGTAATCATTTAACTCTCAATTCTGCTCTTGCTGTTTGTACTATTCATCTCTGGATTTACCCCAAATTCAGATGTTAGTGTGCTTTGCTGTTCAATGCCTCCTTCAGACGCTGATCTTGACCTCTTTGAACTTCATCATCTCTTACTCTCAGCGTTTTATTTCTTAACCTTCATCAGGTGTTGGCTTCAGGTGTGTGTTTTGCTCATTCATGCATTATTTATTTATTCAACACACTCATTTAACACCTATTGGGTATTACACCATGGAAAACAGAAATAAACTAAGCTCAATACAAGCCCTTAAGGAAATAATAGAATCTACTGGAGTGTAAATTAAATTTTAAATTTCTTGAAAGTAGAAACATTTGAAAATATTTTTTTTGTGTGATCTTATCATACCTCAAATAATGCTAGATACTTAATGAGCTCAATCAATATGCCAAATTATAGAAGTGTAGGACTTTAGTATTGATAGAAATTTAGACAATTTTAATACAATCACCTCATTTTATGAGTGAAGATATGAGGAGAGTGGTTGAACAACTTGCCTGTCACAAACCTAACTAGTGGAGCATCTGGGGTGAGAGAAAACAGGGTCCTTCACTCCCAGGTCAAACACATTTTCGCTATATGTTTGCCAGAAAGACAATACAGAAAACCAGGCTATTTTATATAAAAATAATTGTGTTAAAGAGTACTAATTGAAATTTTGGAGGGCTGATATCAATAAAATAAAATATATAATATAAAATTGCTTAATATTCCTTGGGTTCATTCTTTGGTTAGAATTAAATGATATCAAGGATTCTTTGGGAATAAATGTATTATACCTAAATGTTAAACTTTTTTGTGGTTGCCAGTATTTCTGCAGTCTCCAGTAATAATTCAGCAATTATTGCCAAGATCATTGCTTGAGGTATCTAGAAATATTTTGATGACCCTACCATGGCCATTTCCTGCACCCCATCTCCTGCCTCTATTTAGTTAGTAAACATCCTTGGGAAGTGAGAAACTGGATCCTCAGGGGACCCAGATCCCTACTGTATCTGGGGCCACCTTGAGATGATCATGGTACCATGCACAAAAATCTTGGTGATTTCGATTATTATACTCAGTTTCTCTTCTGGATCTAGAAACTTTTTTCTCAGCAGGGCTAACCCCTCGCTCACTCCATATTCCTTTTAGATTCCAGGTGGTGTGCCAGTCAGTACACGAGAAAGGGAAGGATTTGGTGACAGAGGGAGCTTTTTCCAAAGTGGAACTTAAGAGAAAGGTTTAGAAAGTTTATCCTTGTTGTCAAAAACTGACCAATTTTGATCCTTAGATGAGTTTTGGAACTTCTTTGGATGCATTTAATTCTAGTATCACTTTTCTGATGAGAATCTTTCATGGGGAAAACTAATAGAAGAACAGATATGTTTGCAAATATAAATTCATACATAAAATATTACTGAGACCTGTATGTTTTCCACTAAAGAGTTGGATTAAAACATTATTAACTGACCACAGAGACCTAGGAGGAGCATATGGAAGAGAATTCTGGGGGAGCCACTTGCAAACAAGAAGAATGTGGTATCATTTTTACTTCTTTCCTCTGGCTATCACCTAATGTGTGATGAGTAAAGATTGACTTCCACACAGAGATGGAGCGTTTCCCAAAGCCATCAGGGAGATTAATCTTGCATTGATGTAGGATAGGCTAGTGTTTTTCCTTCCTTTAGTCAATTATTAGAAAATGGCTTATGATTTTTGTTTTCAGAGATTTATGGTTGCTTTCCATGAACAATAAACCAGTAGGCCAAATTTGACCTAATGTTCTGAGAACCTCCAGCTGTGTGTGGCAGAGGTAGAAAAATACACCACCCAAGGGCACATGAACTTGCACCAGATTTGAAGGGTAGAAGTCAGGAACAGTCCAAAGGCATATAGATACTGCAGCAAAGTGCTGATTTGGAAACATAATTTATATGTGAGTGTTCTTAGTCTGACATGTGGATAGGCTTCTTGGGGCAAGCTTTATGCTTTTATCTTTGAAATATACCTTGTGCCAGACTCTATGGGTAGTTTCCTTTCCAGAGAAGAGAAACTAGAAGAACCTGGGCTGGTGACTTACATATGGCCAAAGTGGCCAACTGGGTATTTTATTTATTTTTTCTTTTTCTTTTTTTCTTTTTCACACCAATTGGGTACTTTAGTGATGGTGGTGAGATGAGGAGAAGAAGCGGGTGCCTTGTGCACTGATCACCTTGCCTTCTAAGTGTTCAACCAATTTATGTAAAACTGCAATTAGCAATATGTGAGTTGTTTCTCTCCATACATTAAAGGTCTTTGCTGATGTTCAAAGGCTGTATATGCATTCTAGTTTTTAGTTCTGGGATTAGCTAAAACTGATGGTGACTCTACAGCTAAAGTGAAATAAACTGCCTTCATCCCAATTGACATTTTATAGAAAATGTCTATGTATCTTTCCCATAGTATTAGAGTAAGTAGTTGAATTGTAAGGCAAGATGGGGGTTATAGCAGCACATACTTATTGATTAAAGAAGAAGCAAGCAGGTGACCTTCTGTCATATTCTTATCCTTATGTTGTATGGTGAAGCAATAAATATTGTAGAATCAATGTTATAAAAATTGATGCTCCATATCATATATCAGGTGTCAGATACCAATCTGGGTCTAACACAAACACAGTTTGAAGCAAAGAAGGGAGTCATCTAATGTTGCCACTCATCTCCACTGTTCCTTCTTATTCTCATTAACAGAGAGCTTTTTGAATCCAATAATAGGAAATCTGGTTCTTATTCTCATTAACAGAGAGCTTTATGAATCTAATAGTAGGAAATCTGGGATTCTAGGTCAAACTGTATTCACCATATTTTCCAAAAAAAGGCTCAAGCCCCGTACAGCTGTACCAAATAGATTCCTTTGTTTTACCAAGAATGGGAATGATTCAGAATTGACCAAAGCTTGGGCTTGACTTTCTGGAGCAAGGCCAATTCCTAAATTAAGACAGAATCTCAAGTTTATGAGTCTCAGCTTCAGCTCTGCTGCTTCTCCGAAGATTTTTTTAAAAAATTAATTACTTTATGGTGACATTGGTTAATGAAATCTGGTAAGTTTCAGCTTTAAATTTTAATAGTAAGGCATATATATATTTACATTGCATGTTCACCTCCTGAGATTTATATAGATGAAAAAAGGAGTATGTTGCCCCAGAAAGAATTGAAGTTTGTAGTTATTTTGCTTCTTGGTATTCTATTCCTCACAGGGTTATCTATTTCTCCAAGGCAGGGTGGAAGAGATGCTAGTTGCTAGAGGTGAAAGGAGAAGGACTGAGTTGTGAAATGTCTTAAAGAGGAATGAATACAAAGTATTGGTATTAGCTTTCTCTGTTGTTTATGGTTTTCCTTGCCGATACTTTGACTATGAACAATAGTTTCAGTAAGGAAGACAGAATGTGTTCTGACAGGAAGATTGGGAGCTGGGACAGGCAGCAGAAAAATGAAGCCAAACAGCATGGTGATGTGTCATCACTGCTGGGTTTACCTTGTGAAGCTAGATATCTCTTTACAAAGTGTTAGGCACTCATTCATGAAACAGTGTATATGATCTGAGATGCAGTTGATGGAAATAAGTCTCATTACTCTCTTCCTACACCATGAATTCATTAAAATATCTATCCATTCAAGAGTCTTTTATTGAGAGCTTACTATGTGCTAGGCACAGTGGTAAGTACTGTAGGTTATCAATTATTTATTTCATGGGAATTCTATAGTAGTAAACAATTTGCTTTTATTTTAAAATTTGTTTTGATTTTATGACTGATGCTAAAGGCCTCTAACCAGGAATCCCCAAATGAATAAAAAAGGTTACTGAAGGATTTCATAGAAGGTTGAATGGCAGCATAGCCTGTATTTGAATAATGTATTTCAGAGAAATCTGATATAAGCTTTTTCATTCCTCCTACATTAAAACCTTAGAGAATGAGAAAAAGAACTTCTTAGCTTATAATAAAGTCAAATCTCAAGTGAAGCCTATAACCATCTGAAAAACACTCAGCTGTCCTTTCTTCAGAGGTTCATGCTAATAAACATCTCGGGCCCTCTTTCAACTACTGGCGTCATGGTGTTGGAATGGTAATAACAACTTGGCCAACCAGTGCTTGTCTAAACACAATCTCACTAGAGCAGGTGTTATGAAATAAAGAAGCCAAAAAGACACAGAAAGACCAGGTTGTGAGGGAAGATGAATTCACTCCCAGGAATATTTATTTGGACTGGGGGAAATGCTGTCTAATAACTAAGGAAGACAGAAAAGGCCAATTATCCATTCTGAATGGTGGGAAAAGAGAAAAGCAAAGTATAGAAGTGAGGAAAATAACCATCACTAAACTGAAAAGAAAACCACAAAAACTAGATTGATTGGTAAATGACCTTTAGCTGTGGAAAGATACCATTTTTATGAAACATGAACTGAAAGGATTTCTTCTGAGGGCTAATTTACATTTTTTTCTTTTTCACTCTTCAACATATTTGAGTAGATGTGTGGTTCTGCATGATTAGTATGTTAGCCTCTCTAAAAAGAAAAAAGCTTGACACACCTGAATGCCTACAGTAAGTCAGGTGACCCTTATGAGAGACATGACTAAAGCCAGATAAAGCCTTGTTAAGAGAGAGGGCAATTTGGGGGCTTGCCCTGAGGTAATATCTTATGATTTAGTTTATGGAGGGATTTCCCTTCCAAGCTGAGCATGGCTGACACTGAACTTGCTGCAGGGGAACAAGGTCCTTCTAAGAGAGGATGAGGACATTTGCCTGATAAAACCCAGTGATACTTGACTGGAGGACATTAGTGGTGAACAAAACAATAGCTTCCCAAAGATGTCCATGTCCTAATCTGGGAACTGTGATTGTATTACTTTGTATATGAAGAGGAGCCTTGCAGATGTGGTTAAAAAGTAAGATTCCTTTTTTTTTTTTTTTTTTTTTTGGTAAGGTTCTTGACATGAGATTTTCCTAGATTATCTAGGTGGGTCCAGTCTAATCATATATGTCTTTAAAAGAGAAACTTTTATAGCTGGGTCAGAGAGAGATATGATGATAGAACAAAGTTAGACAGATGCAATTGAGAATAATTCATCCTACTATTGCTGGCTCTGAAGATGGAGAAAGGAAATATGGGAGGTCTCTAGAAGCTGGGAAAGGCAAGGAAATGAATTTTCTCCTGGAGCCTACAGAAAGGAATTCAGTTCTATTGACACCTGTATTTTAACCCAGTGAGGCTGATTTTGAATTTCTGACCTTCAGAACTGTAAAGTAATAAATCTGTATGACTTTAAGCCACTAAATTTAGAGTATATGTTATAGCAGCAAAAGAAAACTAGTAAAATATTGTACTATGCTAACATTTTTTCTTTGTTGTCTATTGCTATTTCGTATTATGAATTCCATCTAAATAATAAAGCTGTAATGTTAGGCTAGCTTCCTAAGAAAATTCTTGAACATAGAACATGGTTTTAAAGGCCAAATTAAGTAAATTGGTCTATTAGTAGATACGTTAACAAATTAATATATTCACTCTTTGCACTCACAAATGCTTTTTGAGCTCTTTTATTGACCAAGCATTATATTAGGTTCTGGGATTAAAACCTGAATGAAGACAGATTTCATTCTGCCTTCAGGAGGAGTTTACAGACTGCTGGGGGGAGACTGACTATTAAACAGGGAATTTCAACATGTGGAGTGGATAAGCTTGCTTCTCTTTGTTGTCCTCATTATAGGTATTTAGAGATCACCTTCCTCTAGTAAGTTAAGCCAGTCATTGCTCCCTCATCTAGTTTCCATCATCTGTGAATTTGTTTAAATCTGTGGGCTATTGCCACATCTCTTGTTCTTTTTATTTGTTCCTGAGGGAATATGTAGCTTATCTTCTGTGTATTATTGACCTTGGTTTTCTCTCAGGAATGTAGTATAGCATGACCCTGCATTATCTGGAAAAATAAGCCATTAAACAATCCTTCCCTGTGCTAATTGCTGAAGTAGGAGGAAGGAAACCAACAAGTCAGTTTCTAGAATTATAGTCTTGTTTCCAGGAGGTGAGCTAGGTATATCCAGAACCTCCAATAATTTAACAATTTTTATTCTGCTGAGATAGTGCAGAATAAATTGGGACAAATAATAAACAGGAATGGTGTAGTAAAAAAAATAATTTACATCATTATATTTTTTTTATTGCCACCCATTATTTTCTAGAATTGTAAATCCTAAGGGGTTTGGCAGATTCTCTTGGTGAAAATATATCTTTCCTCACCAGTGATTAGCTTCCTAATTATGAGAGATACATCTGCCCAGACAAACACCCAGACCAAGAATAATTAGATTAAGTTTCTGAAAGTCTTTTCTCCCTACTTTCATTTGTAGACTATCTTAATAAAGGGATGGTACTAGGCAAAGAGAAAAACACGTCTATTACAAAGCACAAAATGTTTGGGAGACAACACTGTAGAATTCTCTGCCTGTAAACATGGAGTCAAATATTATTATTTAGAGGAATGATCTTTAATTTCCTTGCTGTGTTTTAAGGTGGTACCTTTTTTAAAGCATGGTCCTGATTTATACAGATTAAGCAGTATTTGAGTTGGCCAGAAAGAGAATGTGAGAAATAGAAGTACTGTAGCTTATTTGTTTCTGTTGGTCCTTCCTTTAGATTTCTGACATGGTTTGTCTCTGTGGCAAGTCTACTATCTCTGGCTATTCTCTATAGAAAGGGTACAGTGACTACTGGAGGGCAGCATGCTGAAGTGGCAGATGAATGACAGAGAAAGGGTGTTGAATTAAATCCTTCAGGGAAATGATTTGTGGCTATGTGATAAAATGTACAGCTGTAACTTGCTCTTCCTCTTACACATGATCACCTTGCTGTTGTACCCTGCCTGTTGTGCCTGCAGCGAGCACATGATAGGTGTTACATTTATGAGGTGCAGAGAGGGTGTAGTGTGAGAACAAAGGTGCTGGGAGTGGGCGAATGAGAGATCAGAGGAAGAGCAGGCAGCAAGCATGGGCAGACTAGGAGGGCAGACAACCAGAACCCAAGAATATCATAAGGCCCCAAAGGCAAGGCCATGAACTGATATGTGATTTCCCTGTCTTCCATCTTGCACATGAAGAAATCATTTCACCTATTCTGAAGATTCAAATGTCTGGCCAGAGATCCCTTTGGGATGGAAAAAGCTGAAATTCTTTCCTAACCTCAAACTGATTTGTTCATGGCAATTTCCATACCGAAGTAACATGTCAAGTTTGATAGGGATTACAGGGTCACCTAGGGAGAGAGAATTCTCAGGATGCATTCCTGGAACACTCAAAATTTAGGTATCAAGAGAGGAGATGAAGCCTGCAAAGAATATCTAATAGGAGAAAACACAGAAGGATTGGAGAAAAAGCAGGAAAGAGTGGTTTTACAAAATCTAAAAGAGGAGAGTTTCATAGAGTGAATTGTGGACTAAAGGGAAATATCGTAACATATATGGAGAGATATGACTCCTGGATTTGTAATCATGGAGAAGCTTCATTGGCACAATGGGAAAGGAAGCCTGATTAGAATGGGTTTTCATGAACTAATTCTTGATGTCCGCATAAATGTTTTTTGAGTACTTAGTATGTTGCAGATGTCATTCTAGGTGCTGGGGATTCATTTTGTGAAAAACAGACATTATCTCTACTTTCATGGTGACTTATGGGGGGAGGCAAGTAAAGAAAATGACAATTACATAGGCAGGAATGACCTTGAAATGTTGGTGGTAGAGAAAAAAGATCATTTTATCAAAGCATAATAATTGAACAGAATAGAAAATTTAAGAGAAAATATGAGATGACTCTGGATCAGATTAACATTTAAATTGGAACTGAGTAAAGCAAATTTCCCTCCATAATGTAGGTGGGCCTCATCCTATCAGCTGAAGGCTTGAATAGAACAAAAGACTGACAATCCCCTGAATAAGAGAATTCTCCTGCCTGATGGCCTTCCAAAAACACCCTCACAGAAACACCCAGAATAATGTTTGATCAAATATTTGGGAACCCTGTGGCCCAGTCAGGTTGACACATAAAATTAACCATCATAGTGAGCTAGTCGTAAAGTACCTGCTATGTGGCCATATTTATGAGCTGGTACAACAGTCATGGATGACAATGACATATAGATCTAGGCTACCTGATCATGCAGGTTGCTTGAACCCTCAGGCTCTGTTTATGCTCAATATCAGATGTTCCACTTGCATTTTATGATGGCCTACTGCTTGGCCCTCTGAATCTATGATTTTGTGGGTCTGACAGCTTATGATCAGCAGTTCTGACCAGTTGTTCACTTGATGTTCCAGGAAAAAGCTCTTCATTTCTACCATAGTTCAGTAGAATGGTAGCATTCATTGTTTGTAAGATGTATAATTCTTTACTGTAGGAGGTATGGCTTTGCTCTCTCACTACTGCTATTATAAAGTTCACACATCTTTGTAAAAACCTTACCGCAATTCCCACCCCTGCCTTTTTTTCTTTTATTTTTATATATTTTATTTCTATATGGACAATAAACACTATAATTGTGTCATTGTTATTTGTAATAAACATATTTTAAATAAATATAAAAGTATATGCATGAATAATCTTTTGAAAAATCATATATTTTCCAAAATATTTATCCTTTTTGGTGTCTCATTCCTTCTTGAAGAACTGGAATTCTATCTGGTGTCATTGCCTTTCAGCCTAAGAAACCTCTTTTTATTATAGTAATTCAGGTGCCTGGGGATTTATTTTTTCAACTTTTGTATATCAGAAAATATCTTTATTTCACCTTTATTTTTGATGAGTAGTTTTTCTTATTTTAGAAAGCTAAGTTACTATCTTTTCTTTCAGCATTTAAAAATGTTCCATTGTCTTCTTGATTTCATTCTTTTGGATAAGTCAGCCATTACTTATATCATTGTTCTCTTGTACATAATTTGTCTTTTTTTTTCTTTTATCGCTTTCATGAGTTTCTGCTTACCTTTGTTTTTCAGCAGTTTCACTATGATGTAATTACAGGTGGCTTTATTTTATTTATTTTGCTTGAGGCCACTGAGCTTCTTGGATCTGAGGGTTGATATTTTTCATCAGTTTTGAAAAATTCTCAGCTATTTTCTCTTTCAATATATTTTTTTCTGTACTCCTCTCTATACTTTCTTCTTCTAAGACTCCAATTATTTCCATATTACAGCATTTTCCATTGTCATAAAATTCTTAGGTGCTGTGTTCCATTTGTTTTGCTCTTTTTTTCTCTTCATAATTCAGTTTTGATAATTATTTTCAGTTTAATGATTTTTTTTCTTCTGGTGTGTCCAGTCTGCTCATAAGCCCATTGAAAAGTATCTTTATTTTTGATTTGTACCATTTTTATTAGTTCTTTATATAGTTTCCATTTCTTTGCTGAAATTTCCCATCTGTACATGTCTGTTCTCCTTTTTCATTAGATCCTTTAATATATCCATTATAGTTATTTAAAAATCTGTCTAATAATTCTAATCTCTGATTTATATCTGGATGTGATTTTACTGAATGTTTCCTCACTCTATTAGTCAGCTCAGTGCTATAACAATAAGCCACAGACTGGGTGGCTTAAATAGTAGATGTTTATTTTCTCACAGTCTTGGAGGCTAGGAGTACAAGATCAAGGTGTCAGTAGGGTTAGTTTCTGGTGAATCTTTTCTTCCTGGCTTTCACATGGCCATCTTTTCACTATGTTGTCACATGGACTTTCCTCTGTGTGTGTTCTAAGAGAGAGAGTAAGGTCTCTGATGTTTTTCTTCTTTTTATAAGGATACCAATCCTATTAGATTAAGGCCTCATCATATGACCTTATTTAACCTTAATTACCTTCTTAAAGGCTCTATCTCCAAATACAATTACAGTGAAGATAAGGGCTTCAACATATGAATTTTTTTTTTTGGGAGAGGGTACACAATTTCAATCCATTACACTCTCTTAGGGATGGGTTACATGACCTTGTTTTTTCGTATGTCTCATAATTTTTTATTGAATTTCAGACTCAGAAAAATAGATCTTGAAGAAAATAATATATATATTTTTTGCCCATAAAAGGTGCATCTTTAATTAATTAATTAATTAATTAATTTTTGAAGAGTGGTGACTTCAGGTCACTAGGGGATCAAGTTAATCTAATCTGTAGTTCAAGTCGGTTTGGATTTAGTTGTTACTTTAGTTAGATTCAGTTCACCAATAGCTTCAAATTACTTGAAGCTGGAATAAAATCTTTCCTGTAGCTGCAGGCTTGATATTTAAATGCATGAATCTTTTCTTGCCCTTAGGATTCAGCAATCCCCACATGCCTGCATGTCAGGGAGTCTCTCTCAGTTACATTGCTTTCCTTAGTTATAGAGTTATAGACAGCTGCTGCCTTTTTCTTAGCGTGAGGCCCAGAGTGACTAGCCATGACATTAGACTTGATCAGATCCCTCATATGTACAACCCAGAGCGTGCCTCTTTCAGTTATTCTGCCCTTTCTTCATCTATAGACTGCTACTGCCTTATACTCAGAGGAAGGACTAGAGTTCCTGGAAGGCCTCACATGCTTGCACGCCACAGGGGTTTTTCTCAGTTCTTTTGCCCCATCCCAGCTATAGATGACCACTTCTTCATGCTTAATAAAGACCTAAGTGTCTGGAGGATTTCTCTTAGTCTTTTTGCTTTTCCCTCAGACCCCAATGGGTCCTTATGCCTGCGTCTCAGGGCATTCTTTCTCAGCTCCTCTGATGACTCCAATCTTTCTTGTGAGCACAAAGGTGAAGGCCTTTGGATAAGAGTTGGCAGATGGGTTAAATGAATTTCTTTGGAGATTTTAAGTATTCAAAATCATCAGCATTAAAAGTTTATGAAAAATTCAGCTGTTTTGTTCCCTCCATGTCAACAGAAGCTTTTTTTCTTATCCACCTGCCCTTCCAAAGATGACAGCAGGCATAGGATTCTTCTTTCTTAGAAATGTGAGCTAAAACAGAAGATTGGATTGTCAAATAGGCTCAAAAGAATCAGAGATATTAACCAGTATCAAGTTTTACTAATAATTTCAAGTACAGAGGTAATGAGAAGGCTCAGATAAAACAAGAGATCTGAGATGCTGAGGTGTCTCTTGGGTTTTTCCTTTCTACATCAGACACAAACACGCTCTCTAGTTCAGAGTAAACAAGATCTCTAAGTGAGGTATTGGAATATTATCTCATATAGTAGGAGTGTTTGATCTATGATACATCTCCATTTTATACCCTAATTTATATGACATTTTCTAAATCTATAGAGCCTAGGTTTTTAAAAAAATTTATTAAATTTGTCGCTTAATAAAATTATGTAGGTTTCAAGTGTACAATTCTGTAATATATCTTATGTATATTGCATTGTGAGTTCACCACCCAAAGTCAAGTCTACCGTCACCATATATTTGACCCTCTTTATCCTCTTCCACCTCCCTGCTCCCCCTTTCCCTCAGGTAACCACCATACTGTTGTCTGTGTCTGAGTTTTTGTTTGTCTGTTTGTCTCGTTTGTTCATTTGTTTGTTTCAGTTTTATATCCCACACATGAGTGTAATCATAGAGTTCTTGACTTTTTCTGCCTGACTTATTTTGCTTAGCATGATAGTCTTAAGATCTATCTATATTGTGGCAACTGGTAGTATTTCATTTCTTCCTATGGTTGTGTAGTATTCCATTGCATATATATACCACATCTTCCTTATCCAATCATCTGTCGAAGGATACTTTTGTTGTTTCCATGTCTTGGCCACCGTGAATAATGCTGCAATGAACATAGGGGCACATATATCTTTACAAATAAAGGTTTTCAAATTTTTTGGATACCCAGAAGAGGGATTGTTGGGTTATATGGTAATTCTATTAATTTTTTAAGGACCCTCCATACTGTTTTTCATGGTGGCTGTTAGGTTTACTTTTTAATTGCTATTTTATTGATATATAATTGACATATAACATTATATTAGTTTCAGGTGTACAACATAATTATTTAATATATGTATATATTGTGAAATGATTACCACAATAAGTCTAGTTAACATTCATCACCATATTTAGTTAAAAGTTTTTGTTTTCATGTGATGAGAACTTTAAAGATCTATTCTTAGCAACTTTCAAACAGAAAATACAGTATAATTAAGTATGACTACCATGCTGTGTATTACATCACCATGACTTATTTATTTTATAAATGGAAATTTGTACCTTTTGACGACCTTTACCCATTTGCTCACCCCTCACCTCTTGCCTCTGGCAACCATCAATCTGTTCTTTGTATCTAGGACTTTTTTTTTAAGATTCCACATGTAAATATTTGTTTTTCTCTATCTGACTTATTTCACTTAACATAATGCCCACAAGGTCAGTCCATGTCACAAATGGCATGATTTCCTTTGTTTTTATGACTGAATAATATTCCATTTTATATATATATATATATATATTCCATAATATAAATATAAATACATATATATATATTTTTTACCTATTCATTCATCTGTAGATATTGAGAATGCTTCCATGTCTTGCTTTCATGTCATGGCTATTATAGATAATGCTGAAATAAACATGGGGGTATAGTTATTTTTTTGAGTTAGTGTTTTCATTTTATTCTGCTCAATAACCAGAAGTAGATTTCTTGGTCATACAGTAATTCTATTTTTAATTTTTTGAGGAAACTTTGTACTATTTTCCATAGTAACTGTACCAATTTACATTTCCACTAACAGAGCACAAGCATTCCCTTTTTTCCACATCTTCGTCAACACTTATTTCTTGCCTTTTTGATAATAGCTATTCTAATGGGTGCAAGGTGATATCTTATGGTGGCTTTGATTTGCATGTCCCTGATGACTGGTATTCCAGGCTGCTTGCTGACCCTAGTTCTCCCCAAATTACCTTGTGTTATCTGAACAATCCAGTAGAAACCAGATGAACTATTTCTAGAACTCTATATATTTCTCCTGTTAAATATCTCCCTCTCAGCAGTTATTAAAACCATAATGAGGCTGCTGTTCAAAAAACATTAATTTATTTTTTTGAGGGGGAAAGAGGATATTGAATATGAAACTTGCCATTGCTACATTGCTGAATAATTTGATTTTCCACTTGATAGCTATGTCAGCTTTTTGGACAGGCTTATCTACTGCCTTTTAAAAATATAACTTATATAAAGAAAGTATTTACACTAACAGGAAACAACTTATAAAGAGGAAATGATGACAGGAAAGAGGAAGTCGATGGGCACCAAAAGAATGGCGTCAGCAGTTTCATGTGAGAGTAGTATAACTGATGTTTTAAATTTCTGAGGTCACAAAGAACCCAAGAGAGAAAATCCCTAATCCATTCTTCTTCCTCTTACCCAGCAGGACAATAAATAATTTGGGAATATTACTTCATAGGTTGTGGGTTAGGTTAGAGGTTGTTATGGGGAATCTCAGTTATCATTTACTGTAACAGTGTTCAGAAAAAAAAATCTAAATGGTGTTGCTGCCTCCAAAACTGCTAGAATTTCTAGATTAAATACAGTCTGAATATTCTAAAGCATTAGTCTAGCCACAAATGGTAGAATATACCTATGGGTAAAACATTTCTGGTATTTTCCTTCATCAAGAAGATGGTAAGTAAATATCTTAATCATAAAGATCTGTTACTCTATGGGGTAAATGTATTTTTGATATAATTTTGTTAAAGTAAAAATAAAAATGACTAGCTCTTTTCCCTTTTATAAAATAATACATATTAGCTGATAAGCCCAATAAGCAACCAAGGCAAAACAAAACAGATGAATCACAAAACATACTTAGATGGTACTTAGATAAGACTTCATGTCAACTGCATAACAGTTTTAGTTAGAAATAAACTAAAATTTGGGATTTTACTGAAATGTGGTGCTCTTGGTATGAGAAGCAGGGCTATTCATCTTAAAATCTTTTGAGTCTTGTGCAATGTTTGGAATATAGTAGGTTTTCTAATGAATATTTGAGTAAATAAATAATGGATGTATAAACTGGAAACAAAGAAAACCTTTAACCAACTATTATGAGATAGTATGTTGCCATAGGAAGAGGTGGGAAAACTCTTATAGTCACCGGGGCCAAGTGAGGGCCTGATAATTTTGATGTTGGTGAAGCCCAATATTCATCATTCCCTGGAAGTTTCCACTGGCCCCACCCATCAATGGGACAAAGATTACATAACCTAACTCTAACCTGCTCTTCCAGCTTTATCTTTTAGTGTCCTCTACATGACCTCTCTTCTTTGGTTAAACTTTCTACTCATTATTCTCTGAATACTTTATTCTCTCCTGCCTCTCTATGCCTTTGTTCATATTGAACTTGGAATGTATTCCTCTGCATCTTTGCTTACAAAATCCTAATCATTCTTTCAAGTCTATCTCAAACACCAATACTTTTAGAAGACCCTTTCTCTACAACCATCCTCACCTTAACTGAGACTGTCTTAGAGCACTGATTATCTCTTCAACCACAGCATTTATTACATACTCCCTTTGCACTGTAATTATTTTAAAGAGCAAGAAATCCATCTCATGGGTCATTTTGTCCTCTTTATAAAGCATTACAATTTGGTGAATTGACAGATTAATTCAGTTTATGTACTTATTGAATACTTTCATCATTTATCATGTTGGTATCATGAAGGATGCAAAGGTAATTTGAATGTTAAGAAATTTACAGTCTACTAAGGGAAACAGAATATATAAAACAGCTGCAATACAGAGTTAAATGTTAAAAAAACCCCAGAATTATATATAAAACATTATAGGATTAAGAGTATTGATAACATACTTCCAGGTTTGGAGACACAGGAAAGCTTAATTAAGAAGGTAAATTTTTGCTCTTTCTCTTCTGGTCCCAGGTGCTTCGGAAGTTGCGGGCTTTGGTGCAGACAAGCCAAATCCAAGAACGCATCACTCACAACCAGTGCTGAAAATGGCACCGAAATGGCATCAAGAAACCTCGATCACAAAGATATGAATCTCTTAAGGGGATGGACCCCAAGTTCCTGAGGAACATGCACTTTACAAAGAAGCACAAGAAGGGGCTGAAGATGCAAGCCAACAATGCCAAGGCCATGAATGCAAGTGCTGAGGCTCTCAAAGCCCTCCTAAAGCCCAAGGAAGTCAAGCCCAAGATCCCGAAGGGTGGCAGCCACAAGCTCAGTTGACTTGCCTGCATCACTCACTCCAAGCTTGGGAAATGTGCTAGTGCCCACATCGCCCAGGGTCTCGGGCTCTGCCGGCAAAAGCCCAAGGCCAAGGCTCAAACCAAGGACCAGGCTGTGGTTGCACCTCTGCCTCCAGCCCAGGCTCAGGCTCAGGTTCAGGCTCTGGCTCCCAAAGTTGCCCAGGTCCTCACAAAGGCTCCAGAGTAGAAGCCTCTGTCTGCTGATTGAGGATGGAAGGACTGGTGTGACCCCTGCGCTGCAGTCTGTGTTGGGCTGGTGTCCTCCTGTGCTATTTGTACAAATAAACCTGAGACAGGATCTGTCAAAAAAAAAAGTGAGTTTTTGTTGCTTTTGAAGAAAGGATAGAATTAAGGTATAGAGAAGGGCATTTGAGAGAAAAAAATGGTGTAAACCAACTAGGGGTCTGGGGGAGGGAAGCATGATTTTTTTGGGCAACAGTGTTTCAACTGGGTTTAAGTCTTGCGTATATGATGATGTATTTAAAGACATAAAGATAGAAAGATAGTCTGTGATATTTTATACACTAAGAAATTAAGATTTTTTTTAGCAGTCAAAGACATTGACCAAAGAATTATATTTGATCAGAGCTGTACTCCCAGAATAGACTAGCATAAGTGAGAGTATCCTTTGGAGAAAAGGAAAGACTGAAGGATCAGTAGATTGCTCTAGTTTATGTTGAAGCAATGAGAACTGTGTAGTGGCAATGGGAATAAAGAAGAGAGGACAGTTTTTTTTTTAACTTTTATATTTTTGTTTTTTAACTGTAGTTGACATACAATATTATATTAGTTTCAGGTGTACAACACAGTGATTAAACATTTATATAATTTATGAAGCAATCACGCTGATAAATCCAGTACCCATCTGACACCATACATAGTTATTACAATACTACTGACTGTATTCCCTATGCTTTACTCTACGTCCTCCTGACTATTTTGTAACTACCAATTTCTTCCTCTTAATCCCTTCCCCCTTTCACCCTTCCCCCACCCCCCAATCTGACAACCATCAAAATGCTCTCTGTAACTATCAGCTTGTTTTGTTTGTTTGTTTGTTTGTTTATCTTGTTCTCTAGATTCCACAAATGACATTCGTCTTTCTCTGTCTGACTTACTCCACTCTAGGTCTATCCATGTTGTTACAGATGGCAAGATTTCATTCTTTTTATGGTTGAGTAATATTTCACTGCAAATATGTACCACTTCTTCTTTATCCATTCATCTATTGATGGACACCCAGGTTGCCTCCATATCTTGGCTCTTGTAAATAATGCTGCAATAAACATATGGATTCACATGTCCCTTCTAAGTATTATTTTGGGTTTATTCAAATAAATACCCAGAAGTGAGGTTACTGGGTTCTTCTTTATCTCTTGTTATAGCCTTTGTTTTAAAGTTTATTTTGTCTGGTGTATGTATTGCTACCCCAGATTTTTTTTTTTTGTTTCCGTTTTCATGAAACATCTTTTTTCCTCACTTTACTTTCTGTCTATGTTTGTCTTTTGATCTGAATTGAGTCTCTTGCAGGCAGCATATGTAAGGGTCTTGTTTTCTTTTGCTTGGAGTATATAAGTGGTTACATTTAAAGTGTCTTTTGCTTGGAGTATTTAAGTGGTTACATTTAAAGTATTGTTATTAGATATGTAGTTATTGCCTCTTATTATTCATGTTTTTAATCTTTTTTTTTTTCCTTTTTCTTCTTAAAGAAGTCTCTCTAATATTTCCTGTAGTCTTGGCTTGGTGATGATGAAATACTTTCGATTTTTCTTGTCTGGGAAGCTCTTTATCTGTCCTTCTATTCTAAATGATAGATGGCTTTGCTGGGTAGAGTAGTCTTGAGTGTAGGTCCTTGCTTTTCATCACTTTGAATATTTCCTGCCAATCCCTTCTGGCCTGCAAAGTTTCTGTTGAGAAATCAGCAGACAATCTATGGGAACTCCCTTGTAGGTAACTGATTTTTTCTTGCTGCTTTTAAGATTCTTTCTTCATCTTTTACCTTTGGCATTTTAATTATGATGTGTCTTGTTGCTGTTCTGATTGGGTGTTTTCTGCTACCTTTTCTTCTAAGTCACTGATTTGATCCTTTGCTTCATCTAATCTACTTTTAGTTCCCTCTAATGTAGTCTTTATTTTAGTTATTGTAGTCTTCATTTCTGATTTTTTTTTTTATGGTTTCTATCTCTACTTTTTAAAAAACTTTATTTATTTAAATTAGTTTCAAGTATACAGAACATTGGTTAGGCATCTATAAAGTTCATAAAATGATCCCCCCAACTGCTGCCATCCTCCCCTGGTCCTCCACCTAGCCATCATATTAAGGCTAACTGCAGTCCCTCTGCTGTGCTCCCCATCCCTGTGACCAACTATCAACTAATTCGTACTTCTAATTTGTATTTCACCCAGTTCTCCCAACCCCCAACCCCTTTCCCCTGTCTGTCACCAAATTGTCCACTATATTTATTAGTCTGTTTTTAATTAGTTTGTTTGTTTTTTTTTGTTCCTTAGATTCTGCATATAAGTGAAATCATATGGTATTTATTTCATTCAGCATAAGAATCTCTAGATCCATCCATGTTGTTGCAAATGGTAGGATTTAATTTTTTTAATGTCTGAGTAATATTCCATTATGCACCATAATTTCTTTATCCAATGGTCTGTTGATGGGCATTTAAGTTGCTTCCATATCTTGGCTGTTGCAAATTGCGCTGCCATAAATATTGGAGTGCATAGATTTTTATGAATTGTTGTTTTGGTTTTCATTGGATAAATACTCAGAAGTGCAATTGCTAGGTCAAAAGGTATATTCATTTCAATTTTTTTGAGAAATCTCCAGACTGTTTTCCATAGTGGCTGTATCAATTTGCAATCCCACCAACAATATATGAGAGTTCCATTTTCTCTGCATCCTTGCCAACACTTGTTGTTTTTTGATTTATTGATGATAGCCATTCTGACAGGTATGAGGTGATATCTCATTGTGGTTTTAATTTGCATTTCTGTGATGGTTAGCAACCTTGAGCATCTTTTCATATGTCTATTAGCCATCTGTATTTCTTCTTTAGAGAAGCATCTGTTCAGGTCTTCTGTCCATTTTTTAATTTTTTTTTGTTTTTGTTTTTGTTGTTGAGTTATATGAGTTCTTTATATATTTTAGATATTAACCTCTTATTAGATGTATCATTAACAAATATCTTCTCTCACACAGTCGGTTGTCTTTTTGTTTTGTTGATGGTTTCCTTTGCTGTACAAAAACTTTTTAGTTTGATATAGTCCCATTTGTTTATTTTTTCTTTTGTTTCCCTTGCCTGAGAAGATATATCTGAAAAGAAATTCCTGTTAGTAATATCAGAGAGTTTACTGCCTATGTTTTCTTCTAGAAGTCTTATGGTTTCTGGTCTTACACATAAGTCTTTAATCTATTTTGATATGGTGTAAGAAGGTGGTCCAGCTTTTTTTTTTTCATGTATCTGTCCAATTTCCCCAACACCATTTACTGAAGAGACTGTCTTTACCTCATTGTATATTCTTACCTCCTTTATCATATATTAAGTGAGTGTATAGGCATAGGTTTATTTCTGGGCTGTCTATTCTGTTCCATTAATCAGCATATCTGTTTTTATGCCAGGACCATGCTGTCTTGATTACTGTAGCCTTGTAGTATAGTTTGATATCAGGTAGTGTGATACCTCCAGCTTTGTTCTTTTTTCTCAAGATTGCCATGACTATTCAGGGTTTTTTATGGCTCCATATAAATTTGAGGATTATATGTTCTACCTCTCTGAAAACTGCCATTGGTATTTTGATAGGGATTGCATTGAATCTATAGATTGCTTTGGTTTGTGGCAATTTTAATGCTGTTAATTATTCCTACTCATGAACACTGTTTCCATTTATTTGTATCTTCTTCAATTTCTTTTTTCAATGGCTTATAGTTTTCTGAAAATGGGTCTTTTAACTTCTTGGTTAATTTGATTCCCAGGTATTTTATAGTTTTCGAAGCAATTGTAAATGGGTTTGTTTTCTTAATTTCTTTTTCTGAAAGTTCATCATTGGTGTATAAAAATGCCACTGACTTCTGAATATTTATTTTGTAACCTGCTACTTTACTGAATTCATTGACCAGTTCTAACAATTTTTTGGTAGAATCTTTAAGGTTATCTATATATAGTATCATGTCATCAGCAAATAACAAGAGTTTTACTTCTTCTTTTCCAATTTGAATGCCTTTTATTTCTCTTTCTTGTCTTATTGCTGGGGCTAAGACTGCCAATACAATGTTGAAAATGGATGGTGAAAGTGGGCATCCTTGTCTTGTTCCTGATCTTAAGGAAAATGCTTTTAGCCTTTCCCCACTGAGTATGATGTTAGCTGTAGGTTTGTCACATACGACCTTTATTCTGTTGAGGTATGTTCCCTCTCTTGCTGAGGAGAATTTTTATTATAAATGGATGCTGGATTTTGTTGAACACTTTTTCTGCCTCTATCAATATGATCATATGGTTTTTATCTTTCAATTTGTGAATGTCAGTGGCATTTTCTAGACACTATTTCATGTTAATGTGGTGTGTCACATTAATTGATTTGTAGATATTGATTGAAACAACCTTGCATCCCAGGAATAAATCCAACTTGATCATGGTGTATGATATTTTTAATGTATTGCTGAATTCATTGCTAATATTTTGTTGAGGATTTTTGCATCAATGTCCATAAGAGATATTGGTGTATAGTTTTCTCTTTTTGTAGTGTCTCTGTCTGGTTTTAGAATCAAGGTAATGGTGGCCTCATAAAAGGAATTAGGGAGCCTTCCCTCTTCTTGAATTTTTTGAAATAATTTGAGAAGAATAGGTGATAATTTTTCTTTGAATGTTTGGTAAAATTTGCCTATGAAGTCATCTGGTCCAGGACTTTTGTTTTTGGAAGGTTTTTGATTACTGATTCTATTACATTGGTAGTAATTGATCAGTTCAGATTTTCTGTTTCTTCTTGACTCAGTCTTGGGAGATTGTATGTTTCTAGGGATGTGTCCATTTCTTCCAGATTGTCCAATTTGTTGGTGCATAATTGCTCATAGTGTTTTCTTATGATCCATTGCATTTCTGTGGAGTCCATGGTTATTTCTCCTCTTTCATTTCTGATTTTATTTATTTGAGTCCTCTCTCTTTTTTCCTTGATGATTCTTGCTAAGGGTCTGTCAATTTTGTTTATCCTTTCAAAGAACCAGTTTTTGATTTCATTAAATTTTGTATTGTTTTTCTAGACTCTATTTCATTTATTTCCTCTCTGATCTTTATTATTTCCTTCCTCCTATTCACTTTGAGACCTGTTTTCTGTTCTTTTTCTAGTTCTTTTAATCGTAATGTTAGATTGTTTATTTGAGCTTTTTCTTGTTTATTACTATGAATTTCACTCTTAGGACTGCTTTCACTGTGTCCCATAAACTTGAGTCATTGTGTTTTCATTTTCATTTGTCTCTAGGTATCTTTTGATTTCTTCCTCGATCTCATTAATAACCCATTCATTGTTTAGTAGCATGTTATTTAGCCTCCATGTGTTTGTGTATTTTCCAGGTTTTTTCTTGTAGTTGATATCTAGTTTCATACCATTGTGATCACAGAAGATGTTTGCTATGATTTCAATCTTCTTAAATTTATTGAGACTTGATTTGTGTCCTAACATGTGGTCTATCCTTGAAAATGTTCCATGTGCACTTGAGAAGAATGTATATTTTGCTGATTTAGGGTAAAATGCTCTGAAAATATCTATTAAGTCCATCTGTTCTAGTGTGTCTTTTAGGCCCATTGTTTCCTTGTTAATTCTTTGCTTGGAAAATCTGTCTATTGGTGTCAATGGGGTGTTAAAATCTCCTACTATGAGTATATTACTATTGATCTCTCCTTTTATGTCAGTCAATAATTGCTTTATGTACGTAGGTGCTTCTATGTTGGGTGCATATATGTTTACTAAGGTTATTTCCTTTTTTTTCATGCTGTTGAGCTTCTCATTGTGCTCATTCATTCTCCCCAGCAGTTTGTTGAGCATCCTTATAACCATTATTTTGAACTCTGTCTCTGGTAGGTTGCTTGCCTCCATTTCATTTCGCTAATTTTCTGGAGTTTTCGCCTGTTGTTTCATTTGTGGTATGTTTCTTTGTTTTCTCATTTTTATTAGCCTCTCTGTGTTTAATTTTACGTGTCAGGAATATTTGTTTCGTTTCTCAGCCTTGGTCAGATGGCCTAATGTGGATGGTGTCCTGTGTGGCCCAGTGGTGCACTCTCCCCAATCCCTTATGCTGGGAACTAGGGACATGATCTTTGTGTGGGTTGTGTGTGATTTTCTGTCATTGCCAAGCATTTATTTTTGTTAGTAGATCAGTGGGTGGGATTAATGCTCAGGCTGACTAATTGTAGGAATTGGCTGCACCCACAGGGTAAGAGTTGTTGTGTGGGGGCTGACCCCACTGAGTAGGATTTGCCCTAGCAGGCTTGTATACTTGTTGCAACCACTCTTTGTGTGCATCACTAATGGGACTAGTCAGGAGTTACTTTGTTGTGGGCCAACACCAGCCTCCAGATGCATTGATTTTGTGGCCCCTTGGGCTCCACCATAGGCCAAAGTCAGCTGCTGCTTTTGATTGCTCAGGGCTACCCAGTGAGAACTACAAAGTGATCCACAGGTGGTTGTTGCCTGTGCTGGATCTATAGGTAAGTAGAAGAGACAATGCTGTAGGCCACGGTTGGCTATCCCCCATCCTTGACCTGTGGCAGTGTAGCAGAGGGACCAGTGCTCCTCAAGGCCTGAAACTGCCTGTCAGTTGCCTGTAAGTCTCTGAAACTGGATGAGCCTCTGGGTGATATATGTGTTGGGTGGCGCAGGGACTCTGGAATTCTCCTGGGTCTATCGAGTAAAATTTCCCCTGCCATTGCAGTGTCAGTTTACTTGCCAACACTGTCTCTGTGGTTTCCACTCATAGCAAGGTCAACTGCTGCCCACCCTAAATGTGCTACTCCAGGGCATGGGCAGCTGCCCATCAATGTGCAGTGGGCACTTTGTGTATTGGTTGGGGCAAGCTCAGATAGTCAAGGGCTATCAGGCCAGTACAGACCCCTGCAATCCCCTCAAGAGATTTTGCAGCTTGTACAGGTAGCAATGGTCTGTCCAAAATTGTTTTCCTTGAAATGCACTCACTGCACTAGCCAAGGTCTCTTGCCTGTGCTGATTACACAATCCAAGAGCCAAGGAGGGCACAAGAGTCTGCTTGTCTATAGGCTGCAGACACTTTGTGGCTTGGGTGAAGCAGGATCTCAGGGAGACAAGATTTGTCCAGCCAATACAGCCTTAGTTTTGCTGTAATTTCTGTGCCTGGGTGTTCCTGCTGTAGACAAAGATCACAGTGAGACCAGTTGCCAACTGGGGTGGTCCCACAGACCCCTGCTCTCCTCGGATACAATATTGCAACTCTTGTAGGCAGCAAAGGTCTGCCTGCCATTGCTGACTTCCGTGCAGTGCCCACCTTGTGCCAGCCAAAGTTTGTTGCCTCTGTAGATTAGGAGATCAGGGGAGGGGAAGGACAGGGCTATGGCAGTTCACTGACAATGGCCTACCTGGAGCAATTTTGGAGTAGGTTGGGGTGGGGGTCTCAGAGAGACAATGGCAACCAGGTCAATACAGCCTTAGTCTTATTGCAACTTTGGTAACTGTGAGTTCCTGGAGAAGTCCCAGATCACAGCAAGACCAGATGCTATCTTGGACTGGCCCACAGGACCCTGATATCCACCCAAGTTTGTGTTGGCAGCAGTGATCTGCCTGACCGTATCTCGGAAACATGGCTCACAGTGCTGGCTGCCTGCTGGGAATTCTTTGCACTGAACTGAGCAGGGCTTGGCAGCCATCCAGCAACAAATGCCCCAGGCAAACTGCGGGTTGCATGGAGTGGGTAGATCCCTTCGACCAGTGCTTCCTAATGGCTCTGTGTGAGGGGTCTTCACAGTCAAGCTGGTGTGGTCTGTAGATTACCCTGTAGGGGGCAGGACTAAGGCACAATGGTGGCTACCTTCCCAGCCCTTATTTTTGCACTGGGTAATGCAGACTTTCTTAGAATGAATCCCATGCAAGCCACTGACCCACCGCTGGTGTCCCAGGTGAGTGACCACAGGTCAAGAAAGCCTGTGCATGGGCTCTTCAAAGGGACGTCTAGGGATTCAGTCTCCTTCTGCCTTACCCAGATGGTTGTAATCCCTTCTGGTTTCTACAGTTAGAGTTATTGGAATCTTCTCCTACCTGGGCTGGT
The DNA here is from genome assembly GCA_028627145.1 of Eidolon dupreanum. Lineage (NCBI taxonomy): Eukaryota > Metazoa > Chordata > Mammalia > Chiroptera > Pteropodidae > Eidolon > Eidolon dupreanum. The sequence goes on from CM053507.1 coordinate 93,454,491, forward strand.
ACCCTCGGCTGGGGTGCCTCCAGATGATACCAGGACACCCCCCTCCCTTCTTCAAGAGAGCCTCTGCAGCTTCACTTTCCCTCCAGGTGATCCTCAAGCACCCGTGGGCGTGGGTATAGCCTGATTCATGACCTTACCCCTTCTAATTGCTTTGATGTGGCTCTTTTATATTATCAGACATAGGTGTTATGATCAACTGAATTTAAGGTGACTCTCCACATTGATTATTTTATAATTTGGTTGTAATTTCAATGTGAACCGGGGAGGAAATGAACCCTACTTTTACCTAGTTCGCCATCTTCAAAAATCTATTGTCTAGCTCCACTTTTATGTTTTCTATTTCTTTGTTAAAGTTCTCATTGAGTTCATCTACTCTTCCCTTAAGTTCATTGAGTATCCTTATAACAAGTGTTTTGAACTCTGCATCTGGCAGATTCCTTGTCTCCATTTTGTTTAGTTCTTTTTTCTGGAGCTTTGTTCTGCTCCAGAACACGGGGGATGTTTCTTCATTTGGGACATGTTTCTTCGTCTTCTCACTTTAGCTGCCCACTTGTGTTTGTTTCTAGGTGTTAGGCAGGGCTGCTATGTCTCTTTGTCTTAGTAGAGTGGCCTTATATAGTAGGTGTGCTGTGGAGCTCAGTGATACCCACCTTCCCTGAGGTAGATGCTCCAGGTATGTCCTTTGTATAGGTTGTGTGTGCTCTCTTGTTGTAGTTGAGCCTTGGTTGCTGTTTGCTCATAAGTGGGAGGGATTGACCATTGGACTGACTCGTTGTGATAACAGGCCATTACTAGTGGAGGAGCTGTTATCCAGGGGGTGACCCTACAGAGCTGGATTTTCTTTAACAGGGCTCTGGTGCCTGTCCTGTCTGCCTTTTGAGTGTGTTGTCCTCAAATATGACCCCTGGTGGTACTTCAGACTGAAGCTGGCCACTGAGTGTGCAGGCCAGGGCCTTCTGGGAGGGGACTCACCACAGACCAAGTTCAGCTGCAGCCTTTTCCCTGTCTGGGGCCATTTGGCATGAGCCACCAAGTAATTCGAAGATAGCCACTATCTATACTAAGCTTGGAAGTGCCTTGAGAAGCTAAGCAAACCAAGTCTGGTTGCCTCTAGTGCTGGGCTTGGGGCTGCTCAGCAAGAAGTATGGGGCTCATCAAGGCCAGATGTTTCTTGTTTAGGTTTCGTGAACTTTATAAAGATTTTAGGAAGTCCATAGTATGAGTCAAGACAAGCTATTTGTATGGAAAATCCTCAGAAAGTGGCTTGGGTGGGCCCACGAGTTGGGAGGGGCAGAGTCTCAGGGAACCACCAGGATGAGGCACCCAATATTTGATTAAGACTCAGATATTGCACCTGCCTGATTCTTCACACTGAGCCAGGGAGACCTCAAAAAAAAATAGTGCATTCCGTCAGGACTTTTGTCTGGGAAGGAGCTACCTGTCCAGCCATAGACCTGAAGCTAGACAACTCATTTTCTCTTCATATGTCTCTGGCACCTTTTGAGTTGTTTTCCCAGAGTTAGAGCTCAGAGCAAGTGAGTCTATCACCAAGTAAGTCTGCATGTAGACCCCTTAAGAGGAAAGTCTGTGACTCCCTCAGCCCTCTGTCTCACTCAACCACATCTCCACTGGTTTTCACAGCCAGAAGTTTGGTGACTTCTCTTACTGGAACTAGAACCCTGGGCTTGGGACCCCAGAGTGGGGCCAGGACTTCTCGCTCTTCCAGGGAGATCTTCGCAGCTGAGATATTTCTCTTGAATCTCAATTAGCTCATGAAGTTATGGATCAGCCTGTGTTGTGTCTCCAACCCCCTCCTACCAGTCTCGAGGTGATCTCTTCTGTATATCCCCAGTAGTAAGATTTCTGTTCAGTTAGACTTCAGGTGACTCCCAATGATGGCTATTCTGTTGTTTAGTTGTAATTTTAATATGATTGTGAGGGGAAGCAAGCACAGAGTTTACTTACTTTGCCATCTTGACTGGAAGCTATCAAAAAGATAGTTTTAAATATAAGACCCAGATCTGGTTAGCTGAACTGGACAGGCTATTGAAAGGTGACAAATGTGACAATAGAGTCAAAGAGAATAAGAGTTATGATTTCAGGAGTCTGGGTAAATGACTATATCATAAAATAAATTGCAGAATACAGAGGGAATAAATTTTTTTAAAAAAGGCTTAAATTCAGTCATTGACATAGCTAGCATGAGGTATTGTAGGGAAATCTAGGTGGAGATGTCTCCCATAATAACTGAAAATGTGGAACCTAAATTTAATGAAGATTGGAGGGCTGTAAATGAAGAGTCAGGAGCCATGTTTTTAGAAGTCATAGCTGAAGCCATGATTGGATGAGAATATTGATGGTGAGAGTATAAGAAATAACAGGGAAGAGCTCCTAGGTTCATCCTTGGAGAAAGCCTGCATTCAGGGGTCAGGGACAGGAAAAAAGAGCCTGATTAATAGGCAGAGAAGTTTGGGTTGTAGGTATAGGAAGAATACTGAAACAGTGTTATGTCATAAGGACCAACAGAGGAGAATTCCAAGAAAGGCTGATCTGTTATGTCAAATATTACAGAATTGTAAAGGTGAAAGAGAATTTGGTTTGTTAATACATGATCTGTTAATATTACCTCTGGTACTCTAGCTTCCAACAAGACTATAGTGTAGTAAATTAATAGGGGGTAAAAACCGGATTACAAGGAGTTAGGAGTGGGTAGGGAATGAGGGAGTTGAGGCTTCAAGTATTTAAAAAAGTTTGTTGGTAAAGGGAAGGAGATATATAGGATAACATCTCAGGAAAAGAGGAAGATTCTCCCTCACTTTGTTGTTGTAGTGGTGGTGGTTTTGTTTTGAGAATAAAGAGATTATTGATAGGTTTAACTGAAGGTGAAGAGGCAAGAGAGGAGTCAGTTGAACAGAGTGCTCTTTCAGAGGCTGCCTCATAGAAGAGATTTCTATGGCTATCCATCACTAAAATTAAACAAAATACCATGACAACAAAAGTCTTTTAGTCTTTTACATTATCAAATAGAACACTTAATAGTAGTAAAAAGACAAATTAGAAGGTGAAATCACTCACCTTGTAAAGGGATTACAAAGGATTGTTGGTTTGTTTTAAGTGCTAATTTCTGAAATATTTCTTTATAGGTCATTAAATGCTCCACAGTGTGAAAAATAAAAAGTTATGGAATTTCAAGCCAATGCTCATTAAATATCACTGGAAATTAAGATAAAACAAGTTGAAATCATGCTAAAATGGGGTATTCACACTTCTGGTTTAAAATTTTTACTTTATCAAAGAGGAATCTAAATCATCCTCTGTCCTGTTTAAGATACTTGGGACTCTGAATGTCACTAGCTACTTGTTTTATGTATAGTGGGAAAGCCCCATCAGAAAAGTCATTTGAATGAAACTGAGGGGGCTGGAATCTGTAAAGGAGATGATTTCTCAGTCTTGGAAGTTCTGAATTCACATCATCTTCAAGAAAATTAATTATGCACCTATAATCTACATTTTACTGTGAAAAGTGCTGTATAAGGTAAAAACAAAAATCTTTAAGTTCTATAACAGTTTTTAGAACATCAAAGGAGATATAGCACATACTTAGAGCATTTTAAAAGTCTAACTACTGTACACATGCTGGAAGTTCTTAAAGAGATTAACAACAATATAAGGCTGAGGTATTTGACATGGGCAAAAAAATTCTTGGATTCCTTAGAATGAAAGTTTAAGGTATTTTCAGATATTTGAACTCTGCAGAGCTGCAGGTGGACCCACTCAAATATTGATCTGAGTTCTCATCAGACTTGGCTTGAGGAAATTATTCACATTTGGCAAAAAAAAAAAAAAAAACCACTTAAAATGAGTAGATGGAACAGTGCCCAGTATTTACACAGGGCCAGGAATACAGGTAATGTATCTTTCTTCTATAAAAGAAATAGTCTATCTTCTATAGTGATAAATAATTAGCCCTAGAATAAACATGGTTCTGGTCCTGCCTAACAAATTTTAAAAGCAAGACCTGAACTGATTTAACTCTTCCTAAGTAACTTAAATGCATCCTAGAACAAAGCTCAAGAGTATTTTTAAAATACAAAAATATTCAGCATTCAACAAGTAAAATTCACGATGTTTGGCATCCCATCCAAAATGCCAGGCATGCAAAGAAATAGGGAAATGTGACCCATAATGAGGAGAAAAATCAATCAAAACCAATCCATAACTGACAGAGATGTTAGAATTAGCAGATAGGCATTTAAAGAGTTATTATAATTGTATTTTATGTGTTTAATAAGATAAATAAGGACATAGAAAATATAAGAAGTCTCAGCTTACTTCTAGCAATGAAAATTATAATGTCTGAGACAACAAATACACTGGGTGAGATTAATGTCAGATTAGACATTGCAGAGAGAATAATAATCTTTGAGACATAGCAATAGAAATAATCCAAAATGAAACACACAGAGAAAAAAGGAAATACAAAATGCATAGAGCATCAATGAGCTGTGAACCAACCTCAAGCAGTTTAATATAGATGTAATAGGAGCTCTTGAAAAAAAATATATAAGTATTTGAACAAATAAGGTTTCTAAATTTAGTGAAAATTATAAACCCACAGATCTAAGAAGTACAATGAAATTCAACACAAGTAACTAGTAGAAAACTACATTAAGGCACATCACTATTAGAATGCTAAAAAAATTGATAAAGACAAAATCTTATAAGTAGTAAAAGAAAGATGATATATTGTGTACAGAGGAACAAAGATAATGATGATAGCAGATTTTTCATCAAAACAATGCAATTGAGAAGACAGTGACTCAACATCTTGATGCATCAAAATGAAAAACTGTCACCTAGAATTATATACGAGTAAAAATATCTTTGAGAAACAAAAGTGAAATATTTTTAGATATGCAAAAGCCTAAAGAATTCATTGTTAGTAGAGCTGCACAACAGGAAATGTTAAAGGAATTGTTCATTCAGGGAGAACAAGATAGATGGAAATATAGATCTACACACACACAAAATTAAAAGCAGGGGATGTGGTAACTGCGTGGGTGAACATATAAGATATTTTTCTTATTTACATATTTAAAAAATATTAAATATTAAAAATATAATGACAACATAGTTTGAGATTTATAATGTATTGTGGTGGTCAGAATTCTAAAAATGGTCCCCCAAGATTCCATGCCCTAATCTCTAGTATTATTGCATATGATACTATCATTGTTATTGTTGTATTCTACGTGTTCTGTCATGCTTTGTTTTTTGTAAAATTGACCTTGAGATAGGAGAGTACCCAGGTAGACTTAACTAATCATATGAGTTCTTTTAAAAGCATAGTGATTTCTCCACCTGATAGCAGAAAGGGAAGACAGAGAGATTGAAAGCACAAGGAGGATTTGGTATATTAGTGCTGGCTTTGTGGATGGAGGAGTTCATGGCAAAAATTAGAGAGTGGCTACAAAAAGCTGAGAGTGGCCCCTTGTCAACAATCAACAAAGAAATTGGGACCTAATTCTTAAAACCACAGGGAATTGAATTTTGTCAGTAATGAGAATGAGTTTGGAGAACACAGTCGGCTGATATCTAGATTTCAGCCTGTGAGACCCTGAGCAGAAAACCCAGCCAGGTCATCTCAGGCTACTGACTTATATAACTATGAGGTAATAAATGGATGTTGTGTTAATCCTCTAGGTTTATGGTAATTTGTTATGCAGATAACAAATTTACAAAATCAATGTGTACATGTAGATGTAAAATATTTGACAAAAATAAGACAGAGGCTGGAAGAGGAAAATAAAAGTAGACTGTTGAAACAAAAATTATGGTTAATATTGTCAACAAAAGAGACAAACACAATCATATAAATATTCAATTAATTCAGAAAAAGGCAGAAAATAAAAAAGGAAACAAAGATTATATGGGACGAAAAGAAAAGGCAAGATGATAGGTTTAAATCTAACCATATCAATGGTAAATAGACTAAATACCTCAGTTAAAAGGTAGAAATTTTCATATTGGATGAAAAGGAAGATCTAACTATACAGTGGCTATAAGAAATTTGCTTTAGATATAAAGACATGAGAAGATTAAAAATAAAAGTTTTGAAAAAGATATATCTTTAATATTAATCAAAAAAAGCTGGAGTGGCTACATTGATAACAGACAAAGTAGATTTCAGAGCAAAGACTATTATTTGGGATAAAGAAGGTCATATCATACTAATAAAGATGCCAATTCATCAAGAGGAAATAACATTTCTAAATATTCATGATTCAAAAACAGAGCTTCAAAATACATGAAGCAAAAGAAATGCATAAAGCAAAAACTTATAGAACTGCAAGAAGAAATAGACAAATCCATCAGGTATTTCAATAAAATTCTCTCAATTGCTGATAGAACAAATAAACAGAAAAACAGTTAAAATAAATGACTTGAACAAAACAATTAACCAGCTTGACCTTATGGACACTTATGGAACACTTCACTTAATAATAGTGGGTTATTTTCAAGTGCATAAGAACAGTTAAAAAGATTATATTCTGAGCCATAAAACAAATCATATGATAATTTTAAAATAATAGAAGTCATACAAAGTGTGTTCTCTGGCTATAGTGGAATTAAATTAGAAATCAATAACAGAAGGATCTATAAAGAATCACCAAATATTTAGCAACCACTTAGCATATCTCTAGATTACCCATGGGCCAAAAAAGAAATCAAAAAGTAAATTAAGAAGTTCTGTGACTGAATGAAAATAAAATCACAAAGTATGAAAATCTATGGAATGCTGCTAAATTAATAGCTACAAGAAAATTTATAGCACTAATCAAACAATAAAAGGCATTCAGTTGGGAAAAGAAATTATCTTTATTCACAGACAATATGACCTTCTGTGTAGAGAATTCAGTGGAATCTAAAAAAAGCTACTTGATCTAATAAATGCGTTATTGAGGTTGTCAGATATAATATCAATATACAAAAATCAATTGTATTTGTATATACCAGCAATGAGCAATCAGAAATTGAAAAATATACAATTTAAAATTGCATCAAAAATACGAAAATGCTTAGAGTTATATTTGACAAAGGATGAGCAAGACTTGTATACTGAAATCTACAAAATATTGAGAACTAAATAATGGAGAGATAGATACACAAAGTACATAGATCAGGAGAGTCAATGTTCCTATGATATCAATTCTCCCCCAAATGATCTAATGATTCAGTACAATCTCAACAAAAATTTCCAAGGTTTTTATACATAAATCACAAAACAATTATAAAATTCTAATGAAAAAGACAAAAGATCTAAAATAATCAAAACAACTTTAGAAAGAACATAGTTGTCGGATGAACGTTATCTGATTTTAAGTCTTTTATAAATTACAGTAATCAAGATAGTGTGCTAATGGTATAAAGATAGAAAATTAGATGAATGCAATAGACCAGAGAGCATCAAAATAGACCCACACATATATGGGCAACTGAAAGTACAAAGGCAATTTGGTGAAGAAAGGATGAACTTTTCAATCAATGGTACTGGAACAACTGAATATTTATATACAAAAAGAAGAATTTTAATTCATATCTGTAGCATATACAAAGTATGATTCAAAATGAACCATAGATCTAAATGTAAAAAATAAAATTATAAAATGCCTAGAAGAAAACATAAGAAAAATCTTTTTAATCTGAGGTAGGCAAAGATTCTTTAGATATAGACCAAAAGCCCAATCTATAAAAGAAAAAAATTATAAATTGAATTTAATCAAAGTTAAAAACTGCTTTTTGAAAAACACAGTTAATCAAACAAATAGACTAGCCAAAGATTAACATAAAATATTCACAAATCATATCTGATAACAGACATATTCAGAATATATAACTTTTAAAACCCAATAATAAAAAAAATACAAAACTCAATAGAAAAAAGGGAAAAAGATTTGAACAGGCACTTTCACCTGAGAAGATTTACAAATGGAAATAAGTACATGAAAAGATGTTCAACATCATTTGTTATCTAAGAAGTACAAATTGATATCCTAACATTAAAATGACCAACCTTAACACATGTTGGTAAAGATGTGGAGGAGCTAGAACTCATACTGCTGATGAAAATGTAAAATGATATTACCTCTTTGGAAGACAGATTGGTAGGTTGAGTAATGGCCCCTCAAAGATGTTTGTTATCTTAAATAATCCTGGAACTTGTAAATATGTTTTATGGTAAAGAGATTTTTATAGACATGATTAAGTGAAAGATCTTGGAGATTCAGGAGATTATCCTGGATTATCAAGGTGGGTACAATAGAATCACAAATGTCCCGATAAGAGGGAGGCAGGAGGATCTGAATCAGTAGTAGGAAATGAGATCACAGGCCCAGACCTGCAAGGCTAGAGGGTTAATATACTTGAGAGGGGGTGATGGAAGGATGGAGAAAAACACAGAGACAGTATATACAAAAGCGGGGGCCAGGTGGAACACTGTACTTTGCTTAGATACAGTGACCCTGAAGTAAGCTCAGAGTGTTTATTATATACTTTTGAAGGTCAAGGAGGGAGTGGGAGTCTTCTTCTCAGGACTTCAAACTTGCTGGCAGCAATAATTTCCCAAGGCCTGTCTGTACCTGGTTATCTATGCTAAATTAGAAGCAGCTGTCTGTTCATTGTTTTGCTTCTCTGTCCTTGGCAGATTATAACACAGCCAAGCATGGCTTTGCCATTGCTTCAGCCACAGGATCTGCAACACTGTCAAGTGTGGCTTTGCCTATGCTTTGATCAGTCAAGCATGGCTTTGCCAATGCTTCGACCACAGATCTTACTCAGATCCAGCTCTCTACAATTAGAGAAGCAAGAAGTTAGATTGTTCTGGGAAAGAAGCCATGAGCCAAGGAATGCAGGCAGTCTAATGGCTAAAAAAAGAAAGCAAATGGATTCTCTACTAAAGCCTCCAGAAAGAACACAGCCTGGCCAATATCTTGACTTTACACTATTGGCCTCAAAAACTGTAAGGTAAATTTGTGTTGTTTTAAGTCACTCATTTTTTGATAATTTGTTATAGCAGCAATAGGATTGGCAGATTCTTAAAATGTTAAAATTATATCTACAATGTAACCCAAGTTCTTTCACTCCTAGATGTTTATGCAAGAGAAATGAAAGCATATGCTCATCGAAAAACTTGTGTGTGTGTGTGTGTGTGTGTGTGTGTGTGTGTGTGTGTGTGTATAGGGGGAGAGAGAGAGAGAGAGAGAGAGAGAGAGAGAGAGAGAGATTGATAACAGCTCTATGTGTAATAGCCGAAACCTGAAAACATGTCCAATATCACAAATGAATGAATGAACAAATCACGGTATATCCAAACAGTGGAATATAGAATGAAGCAATAAAAAAGAATGAACTATTTGTAGATACAACATAGAAAAATATCAGAAAAATTATTCTGAGTAAAGAAGGCAGAAAAAGAGAGTATATACTGTAAGATTCTATTTTTAAAAATTCTAGAAAATGCAAACTAATCTACAGTGACATTAGTGTTTGCTTGGGATGAGAAGGAGGGTGAGAACAGGGAAGCATGACAGGGAATGATTATGAAAGGTGATGAAGAAAGTTTTGGAGGTGATGGATAAATTCATTATCTTGATCGTCATGATCTTTCAGAAGAATATACATTATTAAAACTTATCAAATTGTGTTCTTTAAATATTTGTTCTTTATTGAATGGGAATTATACCTAAAACAACAACAACAGCAGCAGCAGCAGCAGCAAAGAGTATTACCTCAGAGGGTAGTTGCAAAGCTTAAAAAGATGATATATATATATCACTTGCTGTAATTCTTGACACATAGTAAGAACTCAATAAATTCTAACTATTATTCTTTTTAGTTTAGAGGAAGGAGTACTAGAGCAATAATTGACTGAATTATCAAGGATCTTTTCAAAGAAGTGTCTAATTTTCTCACAATAGATAATAGATAAAAAGTCAAAATGAGAAGCAGATTTATTAAAAACAGCATCTTATTAAATATACTGCACAAAGATATGATGCAATCAGGATATGGCTTGACAGTGGTCTTTCTATTTTATAGTAAGAGCTGAGAAATCATTTCTCGTTCTTAGTACATAAAACTTGCTCAGTAAATGGCAAGGGTTCTATTATATTCTTGTTGGACATAGTAACGTCTTAACAAATATCTGGCAGCATGAACTGAATTAATCATCATCTCATCTGTCTAATCCAGGAATCCTGAAATTCAAGGCCATGTATATTTTGTAAGTTAATTAACCTAAACCCAATTTTGAAGATTCCATGCCTCAAGATACTTAGTCTTCTCTGATACAAAATATTTAGGTAATAATAGACAGGAAGCAATGACTTAAAGGGAGAACATGACTGGGGAACTCCAGAAAATGTAGGGGGAAGTGTCTAGGAGAGGTGAGGTTGGGTTAGCCTGGGGATGGCAGACTACTTTCACTTCCCATGATTTCTACATATCATTTCCTAAGTAGAGTAGACTTTTCACCAAACAATAGATATTTGTGTTTTGCTCTATCATTCTGGTTCTTGCTGAATTAAGAGCTGGGTAATGCTGTGGGGGATGAGAATTCCTTCTTCCACAGTGTTTCAACTTCTGATGTTAGTCTCTCTCTGCACATGACATTGAGTGACTCCATGCACAGACAGATTTAACAGCCACAGCTAGTTCCATATAGAGCTAGTTTTACAGAACATCATCTTGAGGATATATTATTTAATTAAATCCCCAAATTTAATTGTTTGAAACTGGTCAAGTTCATCATCTAAGTGAGGATAGGACTGTAAACTTTTAGTGTCTTTGATGGCTGACTGAAAAACTTTCCCCTATAGATATTGAAGGTTTTGTTCCAAACCACTGCAATAAAGTAAGAGTATTGCAATAAAGCAAATTGCAATCTTTTTTGGTGGGGAGGTCCTACCTTGTAAAAAACACAACATCTGTGAAATGCAATAAAACAAAGTACATTAAAACAAGGTATGCTCATACTGACAACAGCTGGCTGTGGTATAGATTTTAATTAAGAAATTTTCCCTGATCATAAAGGTACTACAAAAATAGTTGACTTTTCATACCTAATAAATATATGAAAAGTTCATTCTCATTCATCAGGAAAGTACAAATTAAAATCATAATTAGATACTATAACATTGACAAATTTAATAATATCAAGAGTGAGTAAGGATATGGAGGAAGAACTTTCATGTACTGGGTAGGAGTGTATGTAAACTGTTGTAACCACTTTGAAAACAGTTGATATTGCCAAGTAAAATTGATTTTGTTTGTACTCTATGACATAGCAATTTCATTCCTGGTTTTATAACCTAGGGAAACTCTTCTTGCATGTGTGCATGTGGACAAAACAACAAATAACAAAACTCCCCAAACAACCCAAATATTCATCTCAAGTAAAATAGAGAAATAAAGTATACTCATATAATGGAATACTGTAGAGCTGTGAAAGTAAATGAACGATAGGTACATGCATCATTATAGTTAAATCTCAAAAATATAAAGTTGTGGAAAAAAGGAAGGTCATAGAAAAATGCATAAGTAGAGGCTGAATTCCTTTTTGGACATGTTAAGTGTGAAGTGCTTACTGAAAATCTTTGTGGAAATATCCAAGTTATGGGTGGAAACACAGATTTGAAGCTCAGGATTCAGGTAACACATTTGTGTGGTATTTGATGAAGGATAGCTGAAGCCATTGATGAGAATAGCAAAGAAGAGAGGTAAGGTCGGTGATGGTAACCATTATAATAAACTGAATTTAGTGAGTGGAATAATGAAATAGAAAAGAAAGGTTAGAGGTATAGGAAAAAGAGACCATAGTGTAAGTAGCTAAGGGAAGAGTCAGCACCAGCTACATAATTTTTGGAGTCTAGTTCAAAATGAAAATATAGGGCTCTGTTAAAAAAATCATTAAGAATTTCACAGTGGAGACAGAAGAGCAGTAAACTAAGTATAGAGTCTTTCTAAGTGTGAGACCTATGTGACTGTGCAGATTGCATATCTATGAGGCTGGTCCTGGGAAGAATTTTGGGAACTAATGATTAGTAGGGTCAAATAGATTGAGGAGATTAAAAAAGGGGAATAAGGAAAAAATTTAAATCCTTTTATTGCTCCTCTGATTATAAAATTAATACTCATTAAAAAATGTTTGAAAAAAACAAAAAAATATAAAAATATCCATAATTTACTTTCCTCACCATTTAGCCTTAATCAGACAACTCATCATTTTGGTGATATTTTCTCCACTCATTTTCTGAACAGATACATGCAGTGTGCATATCTACACTTTGAATAATATAAATTTGGACCATATTCAATAATTTTGTTATTTAAAAAATTTTATTATATAATGAGAATTTTCCCATGTCCATAAATGTTCTTTGAGAAAATGAGCATTAATAAAAAAGATTATATGACTAGTTGGTCATTGATGACTTTGGGGAGGCTGACTTTGTTGGTCAGATGTAAAAAACTGAGGAGTAAATTTGAAAGTTGAAGTGAAAGCATCAAGCATAGACACTTTTACAAGAATTTTGATGGTTGTAAAGGATACAGGAAGGGTGGTAGCTCATGGAGGTAGAATGAGTTGAGGGAACCTTTTATGAGTGTGGGATACCTGGATATAACTGTAGGCTGAGAAAGAATGCCAGAGATAAAGAGACGGGTGTGATGATGGATAGAATATATTCTTGGAGAAGTTAGGAAAGCAATGGGTATGTAGTCATCAGGACAGAAATGCCCTCCTTTGAAAAAGGAGTAAAGAAGGAGAGGATGGATTATACATGCTAAAATTTTGAAGAACAAAGAAGGGAAAGTGATTAAATTCACATTATATAGAACACTATTAAGAAACTAGAAGATGACAAAGAAGATAGATTTTGAGGTGAGTGATAACAATTTGATACGACAATAATGATAGAGGCTAAGATTAAAATTGTTCTTTATTGCAACCAAGAGTGGATATGGTGGTGAGTAAAGGAGGAAATGAGGTAATAGAGGAAATAGAAGGATGAACAGGTTGAAAGCTGTGATGAGGATGATTGAAAGTAATTTCAGTCAATATGTCTAAGAAGAAATTTTTACCACACTAGCCTAACATGAATTATCAACCTATAGTTATATAATCTTTTTATTTTTCAAAATCTTAAAATTATTATTGGAGAAAACATTTCTCATAATAAATGTTTTAGTCTGGAAACCATTTTGGAACAAGAAATACTCAATATGGAATAATTTTGCTGGCATTCCTCTATTTTTGAGGGACAATTGTCTTGAAAAACATTAATTGAGCAAAGATATCTTTCTCAAAAGTACTTGTGATTTAGTTTTCAGTTTACTTTTATAATACATTTACATAATAAGACAAAAAATTTTTAAAATAGTCCATTTAGACAGTTTCTATCACAAGAGAAAAACCCAAGACAATTGACTATACTATGGTGACATGCACATGTGTACACGTACATATAGATTAACTGCCAAATAGAGTTAATTTGCTCAAAGTTGGAGTAGTCATTAAAAAAAAATCTTGTAAGGGAGTAATCCTGCAGAAAACAGATCCAAGGGTAAATGTGGGTACTTTAGAGTAGAGGTGCAGAAGTGGTGTGAGAATGTTGATGCTGGAGTGTGAAAAGGGCCATCCACATGGATATAAAGATTAATAAGATGTTGCCTTAAATGAATTGGGAGAAGACTTAAGCCAAAGGCTAAACTATCAAGAGATACTGAAGGGTTCAGATGTTGTTGGAAAACAGTAAACAGTAACAAGGAAGGAGCTGGAAACTAGGGAGCTGGACACAAGGCAAGGCATTGCTGAGAATTGTGGTAGAATGATGGTAGGAGAGTGGTTGGGAAGAGCTAAGAGTATGTTGCCTCCTAAGTAATAAATATTCTGAGGAGTGGCAGGAATAGACACTGCTGGAAAGTTTGACCTGTTGTCAGGTCAAGGTCAGGAAAAGAACAATTGAAGAGAAGGTAAACTTGTTCACCATCAATTGGATTCCACAAGGCATAATGTTGAATGTTGGTTTACATATCTGGGTGTCTACTGGGAGTCCATGTACCCATATCTATCTCCAATCTCTGTGTTTGTACATCTCTACTGCATCACCATTAAATAGCTTTTTCATTAATATTCTTTAAGTCTGCAGAGTATCTCAAATTTTCACTGTATTCCTGTGAGCTTGATGAGTGACAAGAACGATTCTACCAGAATCTGCTATACAGGTTAAATGAGTTGGCAAGAATAACAAAGTAAGTTGTTGAATCTGGGAAAGGAAAAGACAATAATAAGAGACAAAAGCAATGACAATAAGGAACTCAATCAAGTTGACGATGAGCATAGATGAGTCTAGAACTTTTGCAGTTTGTCTTTTTTTTTTCTTTAAAATATCTACGCAGTGTTGGCAATGGCCAAACTGAGAACAAGAGTTTCTCAAGGACTGTATAGTATCTGTCTGCCATCTTTGATGTTCATGGGAAATCCGTACCTTTAATTAAAGCAACAAAAACCAGAAATAACAAAGTAAGGAAAATGAATTTCTAAACAGCTGTTATTTTTTACCTTGGCTTTACCTTTAAGTACATATATTATCCATCAATGTTTGAATTGCAGGCTGTGTCCCTCTTTATATTTGTCTTTATTATTTTACTCTAGGATGCTTTTGAGCACAGGTTTATAAAAATTTTTGCAGCAGTGCTATATAGCCTAGGAATACGAATAGAGAAATTACATGCAGGTGTTTAACACACATTGGGAACTAGTAACATTTCTTATTTTAAAATAAGTTTAGATTGCTGTTTTGAATGAATTTTAGAATATGAATATTTGAACCTCATACCTTTTTATTAGGTTATAAAGTCTATTTTATATTATCAAATACAATGTGTTTAAATGTGGAACCACTAAAAGAATATGTGGGATATGAAGCACAAATTGTGGAATTCACCGGTACATATGATTTGACATAGATGCTGGAACAAGATAAAGTTATTTGATAGCTTTCCCAATAAAAGAGTAAACCATGAAGACTCTCTCTCCATGTACCAAATGAAAGTTAAACTATTCAATGCATTTCGTATGTATTTTTTTTATAGTGCCGTCAAGTAGAATTTACAAAACTTTGTCAATAAAAGGCAGATTTTGTTTGGTAAGTCAGTGATCAGCCATCAGGTGTTTCTTGATGGAGTATATGTGATAGACATTGAACTAGAAAAAGATCTTCTCCCATTCCTGGAGGAATTTATAATTTAAGAGAGACAAAGCACAGACACATACAAATACAAAATTGAGAAAAAGAATCTCATTAGAGAACATAACATACTGGTTTTTCTCTCATTGGGTTCCGCGAAATTGATGTAATTGAGTCTTTCAGAGATCTCTGTTATACTTTGACTGTCTATATAAGAGGCCAAGTATTACTGAGTTTACTTTCCTATGTTATTATTTTTTGTTAACTTTAAAGTTGGCCATTTTTATCTTCATTTATGTATAACACTTGGCATGGTAAGGAATCATGAAGTCATAGATTTTCAGAACTTCAATAAACTCTGGAGGCCATAGAGAGAAAGGCACAGAATCCAAGAGAGGTGACATGACTGGCCCATAGCTCTACCAGTTAGTTGCAGAGGCAGGACACCTGCAGGGATCCTTGGTAGCACCTACAATATTGATCACCAGACTGAACCTAACACAGGCATGTGGGGTATCGTTAACTAGAGGAGGGAAACTAGAAGTTAATGAGAAAAAGCATTATCAAAAAGTTACTAAGAGAACCAGATCTTTGGTTTGGTTATAATTTCAAAGAAGGTACTTAAATTAATGGAAGTTGAAAGAATTATCAAGATTTGGTTTTGAAATAAACATTATCAGTTAAGTATTAATGAAAAAGCTACCTAAGTGTTGTCTTTTGTTATTTATCTTTTTTTTAGATTGCTAGCTTTAAAATGTGTGTTTTGTTTATTAATTACTTATATATTTAAAAATAGAGCTCTATTGTACCAAATAAGAAAAGCATACTTATTTCTATTTCAGGTAAACTATACCTGAAACATGGTTAGTGAACTGAAAACCAAGACTCGACAGGGAGACTCTGGGCAAAAACCTTCTCTAGTTTGTTAAAGTACAAAAAGGAAACAAGATGATTTTTACTACTCAGGCCATAAAGAGATCAATATCACCTTGTGCCTTCTTACCTTAATCGTAGACACAATATTTTAGGACACAAATAACCTCTTGGATAATGATAGAAATTCTAAAAATAGTAACTATAACTGAGCATCTACTATATACCAGATTTTTACATCATTTCTTTATATACATTATCTCTTATCTTTGTACTATCTTGTGAAGTAGATCTTGTTGTCTCCATTTTATACTCTAGCACCTTAGACTCAAGGACCTTCAATGATTTGCTCAAGGTCAAGCAGCTAGAGGCTGAGTTCAATAAGCCCCAGAGCTGTAGTGCTGTGTTACTGTTAAAACCTAAATGTGGAGTGACAGCAGCAAAACTACTTCATGCTTATTAATAGTTTCAAATTCTTAATGTCTTGTTCTCTAGGTAGTTAAAAGAATGTGCTGTCAAATACATCGGAGTCACTCTATATGAATTTATATAGGGAGCAAAAAATATGTTTTTTTCTGAAAGCATTCCTTTCTACCCCAAAAGGCTTAGAGACTAAGAACTGCCACCCTGCCCCCTTAAAAAGATTAAATAAAGAGAGTTGATAATATATATTTTTAAGGTATGGAAATATGGGGCCTTAGGTATTTAAAAATGTATAAGAAAATAAAATAGCTCTTCTGAGGGTTGATTCTCTTTAAAATACAAATATAACCTTTAAGTTCTGAGCTGGCTCTGGGTTTACCATGATAAGGAGATGGGGACCTTCTAGCTGAAGGATAGCTGCTGATGCTAGGGAAGAAGTTGTATAAAGAAAGGGTTGATTTCTGTGAGATTTGTTAGTTAGCCCAACAAATATTTACTGACAGCTTATTAGGTGCCAGGCACCATTACAGATGCTGAAGATACAGCACTTAGTAAGACAGACCAAAGCCCTCACATTCATGGAGCTTATATTTAGATCGGTTGATGAATTAATTTGCAGAGGAAAAAATGCAATGCAGAGTGAAGTAATCTATTATGGCTAAGGGAGTAGCTGGCCAAAAGAGCCCTAATACCATAGCCAGGTAGAGACAAATAAAAAATGGAATGTGGGCACTAGAGACTTGGGAAGCAGGGAATGGTGATGGAGGTGGGTGCCCCTGATTTAGGGACTTGAATCAGGAAGTAGGGCTGGACCCTAGAGGAAAGGCCCATGGGAAATTTCTGAAACAGAATCTAAAACAATCACGGAAGGTAAGAAGAAATGTAAAGGCTTAAAATGGTAGACCTGGAGCCCAGCAAAAAGAGCTGGCATTTCCATATATCTAAAAATGGGAAAGAGAACACACCTGGCTCTGTGAAAGGAGATAGGGAGAATGGCAACCTCCCTAGGAAATGAGCCATTACCAAATGTGTGAACAACTTTTAGCTGTGTGTCAACCCTGTTCTTTCACTATTTGACAGGGATTGTCTTACTGTATCTTTAGCCAGGCCATCATCTGCAGGTGGATTTTCCTTACTACCCAGCAGTCCAGAGTGAGAAGCTAGTGATGTCATCATATAGTTATGATGGGGAGTTAGTGACTCACTTTCACTCAACTGAAACCACACTGAACCCCAGTGAAGGCTCACATGATTTTTTTACTGGAGAGTTTAGGTAATTTTCTCAGTTTTATAAGTTTGTGAGTGGGGGGAGGAAATTGGGCTCCTTGCCCATGGTATATCTCCACAGCTCCTGTACACTCTTGCTCCCACAAGGGCCAAGTTTCGCTGCTTAGACCTTGGGGACAGGTAGGACTTTCCCACAGGGACAATCCCTTTTTTTAACATCTCTCTCTTATTTCCAGCATTTCTTTCCCTTTAACCCCTACCCTACCCTGTTGGTATTTTTGACCCATTGCCACACTTTTTCCTTGGACCTTCACTATAATAATTAAATTTCTATTCTTCCAGTTCTTTCTTGTAAATTGCAAATTTTGCAGCCTCAGGCATTACTGACTGTCAATGCCTAACAATAATCTGATCTTATATTCTTTTGAACGAATAACTCTGGTTAACATTGCTAATGCTGGGTTCACTGATTCCGTGGTCCTGAGTTATGTGTTTTCACACTGGCTAATGTTTGGTTCATATCATTTCCCTCTAATCTTGAGATTCACCCCAACCCTTAAGAATAGGAAGGAGATGAGGAGTGTTTCAGATGACTCTTTTATAGTAGCTTTGTAATCTGAATATACTCTGAATATCCACTGCCCCTGCTCTGGGGAGGTTCTGTTATGCACTTGAACCAATTGTCTGCCAGACTTCAAGCTAAAGGATGGATGGAAAGGGATCAATGGGCAAGATTATGTATGAGGAAGGTCTTGTACCAGAAATTGTTCTCTTAAACCTTGTAGGTAGTTTCTACAGATGGTAATTTTGGCCAGAGACAAAGAGGAAGGTGACTGAGAAATCTGTAATTACCATCCCTAATAAAAGTCCTGTTTTGGTCCAGTTGTACAATGAAGGACATAGAATGTGGCTGCTCTGTTTATATACCTCTGGGTTCTCACTAGAAAGAGTCAGTTAGGAGAGGGGCAAGGAGCCATCTTTTCTTGAACACCTAATGTGAGCTTAGCATTTTCAAATGCTAACCATATATTATTTCATTTAATTCTCAGAAGATTCCAGTGAAATAGCTATTATATTACCTCATTTTATGGTGAGGAAATAGATGCTTAGAACCACACCTAGTTCACATGACCAGGATGTGGCAGAACCAGGATTTAGATGAGCTCTGAGCAACTTTGATGACGATGGTTCCACCAATACTACCCTGAGGGTATATTTTTAAGGTTGGGTAACACCCAGGTAGGACTAGCAGTTCCTTCTGTCTCCTGGACATCCTTCTAGTCATGTGGTAATAGCTGCTACAACAATACTATTCCAGTTGCTTTAAAATAAGGTTTTTAAGCTCAAGGACAGTTAGGGGAAATGGAGAAAAATGAAGACAGTTTCCTTTGTTGATCTTAATACAGAATTTAGAATTTGATAAAATTGTAAATTTCTATCACACTTCCTCTCTTCCTACCAATCTCAAACAAACTCTCTTTCTCCTGTTTTGAAGTTAAAATTTTGAAATACTTTTAGCAAGATAATTAGTAAACAGACCCTAGGAAAGACAAGAACATAATAGTTTATAAAGAAAACATTGTAAATCTTTAATTTGAGGGAGAGGAGTCAATAAATAATTGTGAGACTTGGTTATTTAAAATAAAAATGCATTTGAACCCTAACTTCACACCATACACAAAGATATATGAAATATATCTTGAAAATATCAGAAATATCTTAAAAAATTAAATGTAAAAGTTTTAAATTATAGAAAAATGGTAGAAATATCAGTGAATTTTAATCTATATTTTAGCTGAGAAAAGTCATTTTAAATATAAAAGCACTGAAAAAATTGCAAAGAAAAAGTATTTAGACTTCACTGTTAAAGATACAAAGAACTCAAAAGGCAATTAAAGGGTAAATAACACATTGGTAAAATATAAAAGACAAATATGATAAACGAAGAGTTAAAAGTTAAGGATGCCTCAGCTTTTATGAGAGAAATACTATAAAGCAAAGCTTTATTTATTTCTGGTACAAATATGTTTTAAGATATAGCTCATTATTTCTCTTGCTGAGATCTTTTTGGAGCTAATTGTACACAACATTTAGAATTTTAAGTTGTGCAAATTTGATATCCATGATATCTAAGTCCCCATGGTATCCAGCTCATATACCTTCATCAGTATTCATGGAGATTATGAAAGATAGCATGTTTTATGAAATTTAGATACACAATAGTTATCAAGTTCTCTTTCACTAGCTGATTTTTTTTTCAAAAATAGAAATGAGCTGTCTCATATGACTTCTTAATGCATACATGATATTTCTAGTGAGCCATCACTTAACCTTTATAAGTTCACAAACCATCTGTTTACTATTGTCCTTGATAATTCTTTCATTATTTATCTAGCATTTGTGGCCTCATTCCTCTTTTGAAAATGAGAACTGTAATTTGCTAATATTAAATTGTCTGGCACAGCTTTCCTTCTTTGTATTTCCTTAAATATTCTTGAAATCCTTTCCTTTCCCATTCTCTCAAAATTTAAAAAAAAAAAAGAAAGAAAAAAAGGAAGCATAGGCAAATTACCACTAAGTCTAAAGAACATTTTATTTAAGCTTGTATGTTTATTATGAGAATTACCATTTCCAAAGAAATAGGGTTGTACGTACTGGGGAAGAAGTTGGACAAAGAAGGAAGGGCAGAAGGGACTAGTGGCTTGCTTTTAATCTCCTATGGATGTCTGGGGCCAAGGAAAGTGTTAGGAGAACAAAGCTCCACCAATAAAATATATGGAGTTGGAATTTTATTATGTTGAGCTCACACTTCACTTTTTTTCCTATCTTTAATTATTATTGGGTTGAGTATAGGCTTTTAATGGGGGGAGTTTTATAGAAGAAAAAAATTAAGAACCTGTGGCCTTCATAGAAGTCCTTTCTGCATTGCAAATCTTTGAAATGTTGACCTCAAGACCAATTTAAACAGAACCAAATTAAACTAAATAAACAGACAAACAAACACCCCCCCCATAGAAATCCAAACAACCAATGGCTGTTTCAGACCACAGCAGAGATAAATAAAAGCTTAAATGCTTAAAACCTTTGGTTTTTACAAAAATTATTACA